>MKEJ01017192.1:0-13176 GCA_001753735.1 Embelia ribes
ACGGTACACAGATTTGGTATACTGGTACACTACTCTGTACTGGTATACCACTCTATGTGCTAGCTTCTAGTGAGTTCTGAACAAAACTGGAAAGTTTGTATACCGGTACACTCCTTCGGTGTACCAGCACTCTCTGTGTACCTGTACACACCTTCTGTATACCAACACTCAGGCCAAACAAAAATTTTCACTTTGCATAATTGTAAGTAACAACATTACCACGCGACTACGCACTCAAAATTGGGGTTACATGCACTCAAAATAAAACATTTAGTCAAATTTCTGGGACATTACGAAAAGAATGAGATGCACTAGTGTCAAATAGAAAAGTGGCCCAAGAAGACATAAAGGGTAAAGTACCTTAGAGTTCAGAGGGTTCCCCTAGTTCCTGGACAGCTTGAGATATCGAGTAAACATACACTATAGGAGGCGGTTGAGATAAAGTCGCAACTGCCCAACTTCCACATAGTAGTTTCCACGAAAACCCCTATTCCTAGCCGAAAGACGAGAAGTAATAGAGGGTGCCAGAGATGGTGTCGAGATTGAGGCTGGTTGAGTATTGAAAGACTGCTCCGGATTTTGAGTAGTCGTACTTGGACAAATTGAGTGCATGTAACCCCAATTTTGATAGGCTCGACACTTAATTTGGGGGCAATTCTTGATTTGATGACTTATATCTCCATACTTGAAACATCCATTTAGGTCGTATATAGTTCTGAAACCAATAGGGACCGAAGTCACACGCCTCGACAGGTTTTATTAATAACTCTAAGCATAGGTCTCTCAAAACCTTTTATGATCATTTGGACTTCAATGCAACTCTAGTTGAAATTTGACTGTGTTGACATTCTTATCTACTTCTGCCCTGTCATCCTATGCTTCTAACTTTACCAGTGGCACTCAACTCAACGTTTCTGCGTCATGTAGTTCTTCTGCTCTGGCTCCATCAATACGCCATGCATTTTCTTCCTCTGCTTCTGAATACATTGCCATCTCAATAATTTCCTCATATATACTGTACCGATTAGGTGCTAATACCATCTGAATAGAGGGATGTAGCCCCAGCTCAGCCCCTCTTACTCGTAACTTTTCCATCGACACCATATCTACGGCAAATTGTAAATATGACTCAAATTTCTATGCATACTGCTCTACCGTAATGTTTCCTTGAATTAGCTCTATAAATTCTCATCGCTTCTCTTCTCCTTTTGTATTAGGAAAATATTTCCCAAAGAACACTTCTTTTAATTATCCCATTTCAAGTTTCGTACATTTGGGATCATTACTCGACCCATCTACCATTCGTTCAGTTTGTCCTTCAAGTAGAAAGGGGTTGTGGTTACTTTCACAAAGTCATTTTCAATACCCAATGTTTTGAATTACTTATCCACTTCTCCTACCCAATGACATGCCTCTATCGAGTCCACTTCACTAAAAAATACCGGTGCATTCATCTGTCCTAAGTTTCAATGTGCCCTATCGATTAAGGTCTATCTGTCAGTAGAATTGCTCCTAGCTCGAGTAGCCCCTACATCCATAATTGTCTATGCCATTCATTTCATTGTCGTCTATAGTATTAGAACAAGTCCCCAGCATTGTTGTTGAGTAGGGCTAGAACAGTAACCTCGACATTAGGCACTACGAAAGGGGCATGGGTCCCAGTCTAGGAAGGGTAAACCTTATCATTCACAGCTTTGTTGCCTAAATCCCCACCCTGGTTGTTTAGGTGCGATGAGGGTTCATCATGTAGGTGTTTACGCTCTATCACTGAAAACAAGAAGGCAAGTATTTCAAAGGCCAAAAATTATCTCTCCCAGACTGTATTTATTCACTTATAGTTATGCTCTTACTCATATTTATACCATACGCATATTCGCCACACAAGCATACTAGCAAACAACAATACTGGCAATCAAGTGGTCCACTTCTGTCCATGGTTCCACCCTCGTAACAGACTAACAAGACGTTCCCTTCCATTTTGTTATGGGTTTAGAAGTTGACTTGTCTTACCACCTAAAGGACGCTCACAATAATTCAGACAATTTCTATTCATAGTTACATCATACGTCACATTCTTACGTCATTTACTTATTATGTCTTATTAAATGCAACATGATAAGGGTGCTAGGGTGTCACCTTAGACACTACCAACACTTGTATGCAACTTATCCTCCATCCACCCTTACTCATCTACATCTATGCACCCATCTGGGCTTGGCCAGTTTTCGCCACCCAATTAGTTTTGACACTATAGTGTCACGCCCTCAAAATTCGAGGACTCTGGACATGTGCGATTTTTAGAAATTATTATATTATTTTAACATAAGGCCATATCCCAAAAACTACCAATAATGCCACTTCCTTCTATGCACAATGTACTATAACAAATATGAGAATAGACTTATAATATCATTGCATTATTTTACAAAATATGTGCCAAATTATGCAGAAATGGTTGAATGAATTCGGCTCGTTAACTTTACAAAACAAATGGTTTTCTATTACATGTGCATGTTTACTATATAGAGAATGCAACGTAGGCTCCGAGAAGGAGCCACCTCATCCCATGCCTTGACCCTCACAATAGTTGCTTGCATGCTTGTAACTTCCCATCCTTTATCTACTAATTGATAAACAAGAGATAGGCAAGATTAGCTAACGAATAATATTCCATATATTAATTAGAATATAATAGCAAAACATCATATATAATATCACAATGTTTACTCATCTTATCGTATTCATATACTCACAAAACTTATATCCTGAATGTAATATTATACTGGGGAAATATTTCACGCCAACTCGGGAATACGTACCCCAAGACTTTATGCATAGAGTTTTTAGTGGGTGCCTCTCCACACCTTGGATCTTGTAAGAGACCAAAACATTACTTAAACGAGAGTGTGTCTTCCACTCTGGTTTTATGTGCCAAAATGCACATTTTATAATTTTTGAAAAATAGTCTGCACAACTCTTCTTGTATTTTCACAAAAACATCATAAATTTCTTAAAAACGTCACCTCGTGTTTCTAACAAATATTACTAGAACGCACCAGAGTTTTAAATATTGGCCGTTACCATTACGTAAAGCGATTACATAATAGTTTTGGGAGTCATTGAAACCGTTACTGGTCGTTACTGAGGCGAGAATGAAATTCGTAGTTATAACGGTTGTTACATCCGCTATATCAACCATTACAGCATCATATCGGTCGTTACTGCCGTTAAGAGTCGTTACAACATTTAAGACTATTAGAAAAATCTAATAAAATTTTTAAAAAACAATGATATTTTGAGAATTAGATAGAGAAAATTTATCATAGCAATTTAAAAATGATTCATGGGAATTTGATATAGAAAATTTATCATAGTAATACAAAAATAATTCATCAAATAATTCATAAGAGGCCAAAAAAAAGCTAGTGATTGAATATTAAATAATTCAAATATGTCTAAAACGTGAAAATCAAATAAGGAAGTTATGATCCTGCACGACATTCCTTTTGGATGTAGAATAAAATAGTTTAAAATGTATGTTTGATGTTATTATTATATTTTTATTTGATGTAAATGATTTTTATCTACTTTAAATAAGTTTGTATTGTATGAAATATGATCTTTTATCTTTAATAACTCTAACATATAAAAAATATTAAAATAAAAAAAATATTAAAGCATTAAGAAATGCATATTTTGTTTATAGATTATTAAGAAATTTTAATATGAAAGTCATAAAAAGTATACGACACTATTAAGAATGTAATTCTATGTTATAAATAATGCGTGATATTGAAGTTTAGATGAGTTAAGCGAAATTGAAAAAAATTCTCAGCTCCACTTTTTGCAACCATAATGCTACAGCCATTACACCCTGAAATTGTTATACCACTATCATTGTCGTTACAACAACCGTCACCGTTATTTAAAACCTTGGTACACACATTTATATGCCACACTACGTATAATTTAACCAAACTTACAACAAACACATTTCTTTCACATATAATTTCTTAGTCACAATCTAGCATGCAATTAATCACACGATATGTCATACACCGCATAAATATGCAGATAATGGCACACATATATTATACAATAATTATCGTAAGGCCTACTTGTAACCCCCAAGAAATTTTGAGTAATTTTTTATTTTAATAATAATATTAATTTTTTTAGTTAATATTATTATTGTGTTGTATGCGTATGACATAGTTATTACAGAGTAGTATTTCATATGCGCAATACACATTACACATTTAAAATGTGTGAAAAGGGAAGTGGACACTTAATCAAAAGCATCTGATTCTGCTTTGTCCAGAGGGTGTCCAACAAGAGTGAGGCATTGGACAAACCCTTCCTGAACTTTACTTCTTGGACAAAAGTTGGAAAATTTTCTAAGTGTTTTTCCCTGTATCTGTCGTTGCGCCTGACGACAAATAGTCGTCGAACAGGCTACTCGGAGGGATCAGATGAGTCATTGGGCGTCTCGACATGTAAACAAATGCTTTTCAATCACTTGTCTTGTCTCCCTCGTTATTTTCCCCTAAAATTCCGAAATAGGAGAGAGAAAGTGTTGTGGTGTTCATTTCTTCCACTCTTTGAAAGCTCGATATCATCTAGTTACGGAGCTCCTTTGTAATTAAACAGCGGAGATTCTTCATCCTTAGAGTGAGGTGAATATTTTTACATAAGTTTTTCTTTCATTTCCTTCGTTTGATTTGCCTCTATTTTTATACACTTCTTGTACATGAAATGTTCCTCATGATGAGTAAAACACCTTTATGTCTCGATATTTAACGATTTGATTTTATTTGTTAGATCAAAGTGAGGGGTGAATAAGAGGCAAATTTTGGGCTTTTGCGTAGGAAGTCTTGGGACGATTTCTAGTGCATTTCCAGGCACGGTAGTCAACGAGCTTCAAAATAAAATTGATTACATTGTCGGTATGTAGTATGATGCGTATATGTGAATGTATGTACATGTGTGTGTGTATTGAATTTGGCATGATGGAGACATCTACTAGGTATAGTATCCTCATTACAGACTTGGTGTGATTAAATACATTATATAAACATAGAAAATGCTATAGCAATTATAACATGTTTCAATGCATTATATAGGTGTTGCATAAATGTGACATTGGTGTGATGTAGGTGTAGTTAATTTGCGTAAAGTTTAACATGAACCTCTTGTATGCAAAGTTATATGTTTTTCATATTATTTGGCGGAGTTATTATTTATATTTACACGCGTAGTTATAACATGTTTAATTGTGGATTTTAAATTGCATTACATAGCATTACATGGCGTAACATGAACATTATATATCATGAAAGTGGAGTTTTTGAAAGAAAATATGTGGAGTTGATTCGTGACATAAAAATATCAATTTTATAAAAATTCAAAGAAGTAATGAGGTTATTCAACCTCACCATGAAATATGGGAAACCAGATTTGGGATACTCCATTAATCGCGTCATACTACAAGTGGCAGGTCAATAAAGACTTTGGTTGCATCATACTTTGAGTGGTGGACCTTAGTGATTCATATGCAAGGTGATACTAGTCCCAAAATATTTTTATGTGGGTGTGGGCGTGCATGGGTGTGTGTATGTTGGCGTGAATTGCATTCATGAGCATAATTACATTTATGTCATGATACTCATATATGTTGTCATTTATATCCATCTGTGTACATATAGCTTAGTCTCTCTTTTATCATAGAGTTACTCGGCTAACCGTTACATGTTCTATTTTCTCTTTCATATACATATATACGTGGATTTATAGGTACGGAGGTGGGCTCTGACCATGTATAGATGCTTCTAGCGAAGATGTACATATTTTTGGCGCATATGGTTGGCAATTTCATTTTATGTACTTTATTTTAATGTATTAGCATATTCTGATAGTAGGATTATAGCAGTGTAGTAGTTATAGAGTGGTGAAAGTATAGATATATTCATACTCTTACACGAGGCGAATAACTTATGTATACCTTCCTCATGTTTTATTTTGGCTAGCATATAGCATGAGGTGTTATATTAGTAAAAATGAAAGTTTACTATTTTATATATTTTTAAGGAGTTGGCGCTGGCTTTCGTCCTTTCTTTTAAAAATAGCTTATATTTTCACTTATGTTGACGTGATGACTATAGTATGTGAGTAGGTTTATCGTGCAGTGGCGGATAGATGCGATGTGATTGGCGTATATGATTTTTAATTCTTTATTTTTGTTTTTTTTCCTCTTTTGGATCTCACGACTCTAGGTCACGAATTTCGAGCATGACACTACTACCCGTAAGTAATCTCTATCTTATTCTTTTAGCTCAATTTTATAAGCTTTAAGTTGGTTTATCTTTACATATGACATTGATTAGGCATGGTCTCATCCAATTTACCATCCTCGATCCTCAAAAGGGGTTCTATGGCTAAAAAACAGTACATGCATCTTAGTTTTAAGTCTGCCAATAACAATCAGTCGACGGATTTTCCTGTCTGGTTTAAAAATAGGTTGGTTTACTCCTTGAATCATTTTCAAATATCAAAATCTTCACCCTCAATGATATTTAGAAAGTTCACTTTCGTCATGCAAGGTAGTCGTAACGCCCCAGAATTTCACATCACATTCCGAGCATATTACTCACACAACATAGCATATAATGAAAGACAAGACTTCTCAAATTGATTTTATTTTCTCAACATCTCATAAAATATCTACCTGGGCTAAAAAGCCCATTTTCTTGAAAAACACCAAAATTTCAAAACAAATATCTTCTTGGCTCGATGGTCTATAATTTTTAAAATAAACGAAACATTATTCTTGAAATATTAAAATGAAACAGAACTACTATCCACATACTCGAGTAAGCTCCACCAAACTCTGATCCTAGATATATATACTCCACCTATTCTGGCCCTTACTTGGAATAACAAAATAAACCCAAATAGGCGGTTAGTTTTATTATGCTTGCGAGTAGAACAATAAGAAAATATATGCTTGTGAACATGAACAACCAAAGCACAACAACATATATCTCAAAACAACTATTCGAGAAAGAAAATAAAGAAAGAAAGTACTCATTTAATAATACCACAATTATTCTCTTTTATAATATTCAGTTATAATGTTTTTACACCTTAACACTACATTTTAACACACATACATACTCCACCGGTTGTGTGTTTTCCGTGACATTACGCATAAATGTTTAATGGATAGACTTCGCTATCTTAGGTCCCGCTCAGAACCTATAACCATTAGAAAATTTAGAGGGTTGGTCTTTGTACCATCTTATGTACCATCAATTTAGGGCATGTCCTCGCACCCTAAATATACAACTTCTCTATTTAAAGTGTCAGTCCTTGTACCCTTTAAATATAGAACTCACTTTATTTACTTTGATAAGAATGTTCTGTTTAGAGGTCTTGTCTTCGCACCCTCTAAATGTAGAACTCAGTTTATTTGCTCAATTCAAATATTCTCGTTATATTTTCTTCTTTCAAATACAATTCAACTCAATTTTCCCAATTTACACTACTCATAATAGCACATAGTTTTTCTACCACACATTATGGCACAAAAGCACATAATCACAACTCATGAACAAAATCACACAAAGACTCGTGGTTCCAATCACAAATATAGTAAATTCTAAATGCACCTATAATTGTGCATAGAAGATCCCTCAAATAAAAGACACCGAAGCAACCTTAGAGTTTCCCCTCTCCGAGCACCAATGGAAACGGATCACCTACACGGAACATATGTATTTCATTCTCAATTGACTTATTAAACCTCATCATATTGATTTACACAACTAGGGTTTGTTAGGGATTAAAGACACATGGAATAGATTCATGAAAAATTTATCTCAACACAACAAAGATTAAGAGTTGAATTCGATTCCGCATTTGGAACATCAAACGGAATGATCAATCACTAAGGATTGAAGTTTTCTTGGCTCAAAAACCCATTTACGCCCTTTTTCGTCTATTAGTTCGAGAATATCTGATAATAGACGTGTTTATTTGGCCCCACGCATAAAAATATAACATTCTAAATCTTAATAGTTCGATCGATCGAAACTCACTTGTCAAATTTTCAACAATTCTATCCATCCAACTATTATTTGGATCGATCAAACTTCACTGATCAAATTTTCAAGTTTCCACTTTGAATTAGCTTTTGTAGATAATTGAAATAAATTGAAATAAATTTCCACAAAATTTGTAGATAATTGAAATAAATTTCCATCATTAGTTTATAAACCTAAATTGGACTTACAGTTTAGGAGTTATGCCCAAAATATTAAATTGTTGTTCATAAAGTATTATTCACAAAAGTTATTTCACTTCTTTTGAAATTCTAAACTTATCATGCTTCTCCTCAATACTCGTAACATTGTTAAACATATCGTTTCAAGTATGCAACCCTTAAATTTTAAAATGGGGCCTTACAACTCTTCCCTCAAAAAAAAAAACTTCGTCCCCGACGTTTGGGTCCTCCTTAAAACAACTTTAAACTTCTAAATCGAACCCCATCACAAAAACTTCCAACTATTCTTTACTCATTCTCATAACAAGCTCATTAAGAACATATACATACAACCAATTTTTGGCAACTAATTTATGGTACCTTCTTCTCTCAGATTTTATAATCCATAGACACTCAACTATAAGCCACGCAATATCAACACGTTATTATAGCTTAAAATTAATCTTCCACTCATCGTCTAAATTATTTTAGTAATTCTTTTCTCTATAATTTAGGAATTTTGAAAAATATCGGCATCGCATCTCGTTCGTAACTCACACTCAGTTTTCTCTCCATACTACTACTAGACTTCCACACCTATAGAATATCACTTCTTAAACTATAAAGTATCTTTATATCTCAACACAAAATAATATCTTCAGGACTCATATTATTCATTTACTAAAAAGCAGTAATAGTATCCTTAATGCAATTCCAATGATAAACAACCACCAACAATAATACCATCTAGCATGCATATTAGATTTCCATAAACATTTAACCACTATCAACTACAAATGCTAATTTACTCAACTGACTAGCACATACATGGATCATCTATCTTACCAACCATATAATAATGTGTGATAATGCGATAATGTATCTGTATTTACCTCAATAAATGTCAACCCCACTTTTGCAACAAAATAACCAAAGTCACATAATCTAGACGTTCAGCTATACAGTACAATAGGAACCATACCACCACCAATACATCTACTTAAGGCATACGATAGTTACGTCAATCCTTGGGATAAATATACTCTCTAGGTCCACAACTATCATGATAATCACCTCAACGACAACACAAAATTCTATTGATAACATGACCTCACATTAGTGTCCGTATGACATTATATCCACAAAAACATGTCTCACTTACGACAACCCTACCAAATTCTCTTTTATACTCAACCATGAGTGTGTGTATATATATATATACATTTCACTACAATTTCATCATCTAATCATCCAAACATATCGCAATTCCAACCCTAGGTAAAAGATCATAAAATCTAGTAGTCATGGATCCCCAAACAATTCCAACCAGGACAAATTCACAAGTTAAATCTAACCGATAATATTTACAAGTATAAATTTAACCTCTCCACTATGACAAAGCCACCCACGACATCTACTCAAGAATCATGATAACTATGACAATTAATTAATTAATCCTCAATATATTTAACTTTAAAACAAGATCAACATAGGTGTAGACTTTAACACATTCATTTATTTCTCGACTCGACACCCAATACTCAAAATTTCCCTATTATTACTTGTTTTAACTATAATCAATATCTCTCAACAAATAAGTCCATGCTACCTTAACTATGTTACTATGGTATTCAATAATTAGCCACGGCCTCTTAACACACATGATCTAACAAATTCAACTACAGAAATCTCTTTGGAATTGAATCATATCCATAACGTAGTAAGTACTCTTGCTCAAGTTCCCACTCAGCATCATCCTCTACCTCTTGTCTTCCATAATGTTTCACATATCTCTAAGATATTTGTCACACAATTACATCCATCACCTTTACTACAATCTACACTCGGTACTACTTCTCTACGTCTTGTACTCAAGTATACTACCAAATACTAATTCCCCATAGGGTTAAACAACTCTATCTTTAAACTATACAACATCTACAAACTAGTCTCATGTTGCTCACACTAACAACTCCTACTCGATATAATCAATGTTATAAATCTTTTTTTTTTCTATCTTCAAAATGCTAACTTCACATACATATCAATCTCTCCATCTTACGTAAACATCTCTATAATTTCAGCACTTTTTATCACATCTCCATACTTTATTACATTTTCTAACTCCCCGATTTTTACACGCTTTGGTAGTTCTCGTTCTCAATAATTCTTGTGGTCTAACATCAAACCAAACATCTCCATAATAGTCATACGACACGTAGGCCTATGACTTTTACTTGATCTTCACCCACATCAAAACTTAACATCCAGCTCATCATACTTTACAATTCTGTCTCTTGGTTACTCAAATCTCTATTCATAAATTTCTTTAAATGCTTTACATGCTCAATGCATGCATGTTATTACCCCATACTTCCTGCTCATCTCTACAACTTTTATCACTAGTTAACTTGTTAATATGAACACCTCTTATTCAAGTTGTATACTCCAACAGATGTTTAATACAACCCACCTCGAAAGATTCAAATTCATCCTAGATTTCAACTTAATCATGTTCTCCTACTAGACCTATACTCTAAACCTCATCAACACAACTTTGTTCTAATTACAACAATGCCAATTAGAAATGATATATGTCTACTTCCTCACCTCCTTTTTAGCTCAATGTCGTTAATCGTCTCTTGCCTTGTATAAACATACTTAACTATTCCATATAGCTATACTCGTAATAGCTAATAAGCTCAAATAACTGCTCTTTTTCTCCTATTGCAAAACATAATTCTTCCACAATCATTACTCTTTAATACACATACAACTCTCACATATCAATCTTACACCACCCACTAACAAAACTCCCAAAAGTACCAACCAAAACAAACTTAAGATTCCATAGAAACACCACACATACCACATCCGCTGCGAACATTCTCGACCCCACCTTGACCACTAAGTCCTATACGTACCATAATCTAGACATAACAAATCACTCAAGCTATCAAATCCTATAACCCCAAGCTTCATCTCTTATACATCCCGACCGTTTCTACTAATCGTGTCACTCTATTCGCATCTCACTAGTCAAAATGAAATGACTCTCAGTAGGGTATGCTATGTTCTACATTATCTTCGAATCTTCTACAATTCTCAATTCTACTATATTTTCTAACTCGTTCTTCATCATCTCAACCATATAACTCAACATAATCCATATTGCTCAAACTTTCAGTTTGATAATCTTTATAACTATATACAATGGTTTAATGAAATTTGTGTCTCAAATGACTTCTACACCAAACACAAATTTTATCATACTAATACCTTACCATAAAACATGCTCCGAACCAAATACTTCGCCAACTCTACACAGTATCCTCAACCATCAAATTCTAATACGTTTCTTTCAATTCTTATCTCAGTTCACCTACTCCACTCGCACAACTCAAACGACTAATTTACTACACGACAAAATGGTTGGGTGAATATTCAATAATCGCACGCATTCTGACCAACAACTACTCATAGGATTAATAAAACTTTAGCACTCTTCCTAATATAACTCGTAGCTTAGCAACTTTTTAAATATCCGGTATACAAATTCACAACTCACCCTTGTCACTAGGTCCTGTTTTCAGTAAATTATCTTTTTTGGAAGTGTAGTTTTCTCAAACTCTATATCTTTTTACACCGAATTCAACCACTAAGTTACTTTTCGATATTTTCATCTTCTTTCTCACTGATGAAGCTACATCTAACAATATTTACCAAAAACTTTCTCGCTATACTCTTAGAATTCATTGTCATTGATATCTCAAACTTTAAAAACAACAAATTCTGAACATCTACATTCTCATCAAAACTCAATGCTCGCTCATGCCTATCGAAACATCTACTAGACATGTGGTACAGGAACAATTCCTCTACACTTATGTGAATACTTTAGCAACTACTCGTATCACTACCTCCTTAACTACAACTTATTACTATGATATCAAGTCATAGTAGACAACTGGAATCATAAAAGAACTTTGAGAAGAAAATCACAATAATTTGTAGTCCAACTTTATCTACAGGTAAATCTCTATGTTGGACCGACAAGGTATCCCCTGCTTATCCGGCACAGACCTAAATGTCAATCTCTACTTCAGACAAATAACAAGTTTTACATGTGAAAATATTTAGGCGAAAATTGCTACTCATGGATTGAAGCGCAAAAGCACATAAGACATCTAAGTCCCTAGATGCCTACCAAATATCTAGACACAGCTCACTCGAAAACACTTAACCGAACACCCAACAGTTCCCTAGGTAGTTCGTAAAACTATGATTTGATACCAACTTGTAACGCCTTGGAATTTCACATCACATCCCGAGCACATTACTCACACAACATTGCATATAATGAAAGACAAGACTTATTAAATCGACTTTATTTTCTAAACATCTCATAAAATATCTGTTTGGACTAAAACAGTTTGCCCATTTTCTTGAAAAATACCAAAATCTCAACAAAAATATCTTTTTGGCTCGACAGCCTACAAATTTTAAAATAAACAAAACATTATTCTTAAGATACTAAAATGAAATAGAACAATTACCCATAGACCTGAGTGAGCTCTGCCAAACTCTAATCTTGGATATGTATTTCATCTGTTCTCGCACCTACTTGGGATAACAAAATAAACCCAAATAAGCGGTTAGTTTTATTATGCTTGCAAGTAAAACAACAAAAAAATATATGCTTGTGAACATGAACAACCGAAGCACAATAACATATATCTCAAAACAACTACTTGATAAAGAAATAAGGAATGTCAGTACTCATTTAATAACACCATAATTATTTGTCGCGCCCTCGAATCCCAAGCACCCGGAACCCGGAGTTGCGAGTGTGTTACCAATCTCCAATCTCATATACAACCAAACAGATCCAAAATAATACTCCCAAACCATACCAA
>MKEJ01017193.1:0-12785 GCA_001753735.1 Embelia ribes
ATATAATTTTATTTGACATAAGGTTGAATGCCAAAGTTACCCATGATACAGACTATACGTATACATAATGCAAAACAACAGTACACATATATTTACCTAATACAAGTAGTTTGGTGAACAAAAATGAGCCTTCAATTATGTAAAAAGCTTTATAAAAAAAGGGCTCATTAGTTTACAAAACATTTTCTTATGATAGAATCTCATAACGATTATGTTGGCAACCTAACTTGAGCTCCTAGGGGGAGCTGTTCTGTTTCTACTTTATTCTCTAATTCCTCAAGCTTCAACTACTTTCTTTTTCTTATCCACTAATTGATAAACAACAAGCAGACGGGATTAGTTGATGAATAATATTCCCTATATTAATTAAAGTATATAAAAGATACAAATCACAACACCATAAAATTTCCGTACATCCCACATCATATACTTAGCAACGTATAGTTTGGGTGCAATATTATGTTGGGAAATACTTCAAGCCAACTTGGGAATACGTAACCCGAGACTTTATGGATAACGATTTACAAATGGGTGTCCTTCCACACCCTGAGTCACACGAGAGACTTGTGGTACTTAAACGAGGGTATGTGCCCCGCTCCAGTACAATAAGCCAAATGCACCAATTTTTGTTTTCAAAAAATGGCCTGCCAAGCTCGAAGTTTGTTTTCACAAAAGTGCTATAGTTATCACAAAAGGCCGCATATTTCAAAATCGCCAATTTGCATTTTCCCACAAATATTACCAATGCACACACATATAAATATGCCACATATCTCATTATTTATGCCAACTTACTTACGACAATATATTTAATTATATATAAATGCTTATTTGTACATAGGCCACATAGATTTATATGCCAAAGCATATCAATACATCTCGCAACCTACACACTAACATACAATAGAATACAAATAATATACATTAATTATCGTAGGGCCTATTGCCAATAAATAACCCATACCTGTAAATTTTATTGCGATTATACAAACTTTAACCTCAAATTTTTTCTATTTACAATATTGTTCAGATATGGTCTTGTCCAACTTCTTGTCCTTGATTGTAAAAAGGATCCCTATGGTTAAAAAATATAGCATGCAACTCAATTTCTATTTATGCCTGCATCAATCAGTCGTCTGATATGGGCAGTTAGTAGACTGAGTACCATGTTCCAGTTAAAAATAGGTTGTTTTCTAGATTAACTCAGTTTCAATCTTGCAATTTCCTTATCAAAAGCTATTAAACCTTATTTAGCCAGATATGTAGCTGTTCTTCATGGGTATGGCCAAAATTCCAACAAAACATGATTTTCTTTCACAAAAATACCGTTATTATGCCAAAATTGAGTTTTTAAAGCTTAAACCATAAATCCATCCAAGTTTTACTAAAGTTCCAAGAATGGCAAGTGTTTTATTACCTCATTTGTTGACCAATATGCAGCAAGAATGGCCTAGAATGCTCATATAATATTTGTATGAACGTAAATTAAAAAAGATTTCGGTGCTTTTTCTCTTAATTTACCTCTATCTCTCTTAGTATTCCCTCAAATGTTAAGTATGTGTGTATTGTACACCCAAAAACGCAAGCTCTTGTAGTGACGTTTTGTCCTATTTTTAAAAACTGTCACTACTTGAATTAGTCGACTGATTTAATATATCAATCGACTGATTGTAACGGTCGACTGTTAACACATATATGTCGATTGTTTGGGTCAAATGTAGAAAATTCAGCATGTTATAGCTTTCCACCCATTAACAAATTTTGTCCTTGAAATTTGTCACGACATTAATAGGGAAAGGTACCTTGGTCATTGAAAAAGTTCAGGGTACATCGCTTTCATATTAGTTTCACATTCCCAAGTCATTTATTCAATAGTGCCACGATTCCATAAAACTTTTACTAATAAAATAGCTTTTCCTCATAGTATTCGTTCTTTTCAGTCCAGAATCTGTACTAGTTGTACTTCAAACTACATGCCTAGTTTTATCGTTAAGTTCGAAAAATCAATAATGTGTGTTGGGTCAGGGACACATTTCCGTAGCATGGAAGCGTGAAATACTAGATAGATACTTGCAAGTTGAGGCTATAGGGCCAATCGATAGGCCAATATTCCCACACATTCAAGAATCTAGAATGGTCTAATGTATCGGGGTGATAGTTTTCCAGTTATTCCAAATTGATTTAATCCTTTTGTCGGCGATACCTTAAGAAATACATGGTCTCCATCGGCAAACTCTAGAGGTCATCGTCACTTGTCCATATAACTCTTCTTCCGACTTTTCCCTATCTCTAGTCATTGATTTATCAATTTTACTTTCTCCATTGGTTATCATACAAAATCTGGGCCTATCAAAGCTGTGTCTCCAGTTTCTGTCTAGCATAATGGTAATCTGCACAGTCATCCGTAAAGCTCCTCCATAATTGGGATGTAAATCTATTATCTTGATAAGATATTATCGTTAAGGGAGTTCCATGTAGTTGCACATGTCCTATATGTATAGGTGCAAAAATGTATCCACTGAACCTATTTTCTTTACTGGTAGAAAGTAGGCCGATTTTTTTATTCGGTCCACAGTTACCCATATCACATCATTTTTTTGTACTGTATTTGGTAGTCTGGTTAAGAAATCTATGGTAATGTGCTCCTATTTCTAACTCTGTCTATTTGTTGGTGCTCCAATTTCACTTGTTGGCAGGTCAAACGCCTTGCCATATGCTTTGCTACAACCTCTTTCATTTTTTACCACCAAAACTATCTACTTACATCATGGTACATCTTATTTCCGCATGAATGTATCGCAAGTAGGCAGTAATCTTATTCTCATTAAACTTTTTCTCTCACAGCCACGAGCACAAATTAGCAATTTAAGTGTTTGAGCTCTCTATCGTTACCAATACTCTAAACTTCCGGATTTTCTTCTACTTTCTTCAATAACTTCTTGCACTATTCATCATCACGTTGAGGTTCCACCATCTTTTTGCTAGGAGTTGGTTGCAATAATGAGGAGCATAGAGTCACAAGTTCTTCAACCTCCACCATCTCTAATCCAACTTCTCCCAATGTCCGTCTCATCTCCCATTTATTTACCGTAAGGCAGGTTATCATGCATCTTGTTTTTTGACTTAGAGCATCCGCTGGCACATTAGCTTTCTTAGGATGATACTGTAGATTGAAATCATATTAGTCCAAATACTCCATCCGATATAATTACCTCAGATTCAAGTCATACTGGGTGAAGATTTATTTTAAACTCTTGTGGTCTGAAAAGATCTCAAACTATTTGACGTATAGGTAATATCGCTATATCTTTAAAGCAAAGACCACCATTGCCAATTCCAGATCATGAGTTGGGTAGTTTAGTTTGAGGTTCTTTAATTGGCAGGATGCGTATGCAACTACTCATTCAGCCTGTATCAAAACACCTCTTACTCCATCTCAGGATGTATCACAATACATCGTATATTTCTTACCACAATCAAGGATAATAAATATTGGGGCTTTTGTAAGCCTCTTCTTTAGCTCTTGAAAAAATTGTTTAGATCTTTTATTCCACTCAAACTTAACTTCTTTTTGAGTGAGGTGAGTTAATAGGGTTGCCAGGTGTGAGAAGTCTTGAAAACAATTCCAATAGTAGTTGGCTAGGCAAAGAAAACTTCAAATTTTAAATATGTTCTTGGGTCTCTCCCTCGCTGACACTACTTTAACTTTATCTTCATCCGCCAATATGCCTTCCACTAATATGACATGTCCTAAAATTTCACTTTTTGCATAAAGTTGGTGCTCCTAAAGAGTTGATAACACTATCTGTAAGTGCTTTTGGTGTACTTCTTCTATGGTGAGTATACAAGGATATCGTCTATGAATATAGTCACAAATTTGTCAAGATAAGGGCAAAAAACTTTGTTCATTAAATCTATGAATGTTATTGGGGCATTCATCAATCCGAAGGGCATTACTAGAAACTCGTAATGTTCGTACCCTATTTTGAATGTGGTTTTAGAAATGTCTTCTTCTTTGATTAGTAATTAGTGGTATCCTATTCGTAAATCAATATTCAAAAATGCTTTGAAAATTACTTTGAACTTCTTAATTGATCCAATAGATAGTCAATCCTGGGTGGTAGATACTTGTTCTTGATCGTAACTTGATTTAATTTTTGGTAGTCGATGCAGAGTCATATGCTTCCATCTTTCCTCTGTACAAATAGGGCCGGTACATCCCAAGGTGACATACTTGGTCCTATAAATCCTTTTCTTTCTAAATATTCCAATTGAATCTTCAATTCCTTTGGTTTTGCGGATGCCATTTGGTAAAGGGCGATAGAAATAGAGGCAGTCCCCCGAACAATTTTAATAAAAAATTCAATTTCACAAGGGGACGGGAGCTCACACAGATTATCAAAAAAGACATCAAGAAACTCTGATATGATAGGAGGAGATTTGCAAATTTATAGGTAAGTTTTAGATACAGAAAGGCTAATAAGCAGGCTAACAAAGTTGCCTTGTCACCTAGGAAGGTTTGGGGATTCATATTCCCTCATAAAATGAACATACAAGCCTGAAAGGGGTCAACAAGGTTACGCGCCAATGATCATAATCTATGATGGCCTGGTATCTCACTAACTAGTTCATTCCTAGAATAACATCAAAGCCATATATATCCATCACTATTAGATCATATAGGAAGGTGTTATCTCCTATCAATATTTTGCACTCACGATGACACTCATTTGGAATTACAGTAGCGCCAATAGGGGTTTCTACAAATAATTTCGTAGGTAATAGATAGGAGTCTAGTTCTAAAGAAGTAGCAAGATGAACATAAATAAAGGAATGAGTTGCGATGGTATCAAAAAGTACGATAATCCAAGAACACATAAAAGGCAAAGTACCTTGAAGTTCAGAAAGCCCTCCCATCTCTGGGACAACCTGAGCAATAGAGAATACATGGGCTGGAGTAGTTGAGTTGGGGCTGAAGCTAGCATACTTCCATTGTGAGGGTTTCTACGAGGCCTTCTATTTCTAGTTGGGAGATGAGATGTAATAGACAGTGCCGGGATTGGTGTTGGCTAGGTATTAAGAGTTTGTTCCACATTATGTGCATTTGCATTCGGACAATTAGAATGCATGTGTCCCCAATTTTTATAATTCCGATATTGAATTTAGAGATAGTTCTTAGTTCGGTGATTTTAATCTCCACACTTGAAATATTCATCAGGGTTATTATCATTCCTAGAACTAGTAGGGGTTGAAGCTGTACGTCTTGATGGTGGTTGTTGTAGGTTTTGAGCATAGTTCTCTCGTGCCCTTTTATGCTAATTTGGATTTCTACTTGATTCCACTTGGGATTGACTTTGATTGGGTTCACGTTCATGCATGATTCTACTGAAGTGCCTTCCATTTCTAACTTTTCCAACTGTACTTGATTCCACTCCTTCTCGTCCTGCTGTCATTACTACATGAGCATCATGAATTTATCGAGCATTTGTTTCAACCTCTTTCGATCATATAGATGCCTCAATGATTCCTCATACGTATCATACCAGTTCAGGGGCAACACCATTTGAATAGAGAGAAGTAGTCCCAACTCAAATCTTCCAAGTCTTAACTTTTCAATTGATACCATTTCTGGGGCAAACTGAGAATATGTTTCAAATTGCTACTTGTGTTGCTCAACCGTTTTCTTTCCTTGAATTAACTCCATAAACTCCCATTTCTTTTCCTCTTGCTTAGTGTTGGGAAAATATTTCCTCAGAAATACTTCCTTAAAATCATTCCATGTTAGGTTCCACATATTCAGGGTTATTGCTTGACCCATCCACTGCTTATCTGCTTCATAATTTAAGTAGAATGGAACAGTAGTCACTTTCACCAAATCATTATCAATGCCTAGAGTTTTAAATATTTTCTCCATCCCTTTCAACCAATGACAAGCTTCTATAGAATCTGCTCCACTGTGAAACACCAATGTGTTTAGTCTTCCCAAATTCCGACGTACCCTTTCGATTAGGGCTTGCCTATATGTAGAGCTACTTCTTCCAACTTTGCTACTACTTCTACAATCATCTGGGCCATCTGCTACATGGCCATTTCAAAATCATCGACAAATTCCCAATACCTTTACGGGGTGTGGTCGGGTCAAAAGTCTTGGCATTTGGCTCAATAAGAGGAGTTTAGGTCCTCGTTTGAGAAGAAACCCTTTTACTAACAACTTCATCATTTTATTCCTTACTCTAGTTTTCTTAGAGTGAGGAAGGTTAATCATTTATTAGAATATCTTGTTATTGTAGCAAATAGGAAATAGAATGAGTTTGAGGGCATCGTCTTAATGGTATATTTTATGACATAAGTCTTTCTCCAAAGAGACTACGTTAAGGGGTATCATCACTCCTATCTCTACACTCCATTACTATATTCACAATAAAGGGTAGTACTTCAAATGCCTAAAGTGTCTCTTTCTACAAAGGAATATATCTTCTTACTTAGTACTCATTTGGTTGCAACTTAAAAGCTAATAAACTGGCTTATTTGATATTGTCAAATAAGCTAGCAAGAACAAGCTTAATGCTTTTTTGGATGAAAAAAGCAAATTAAGCTGGCTTATAAGCTTATCACCCAAATCTATCTGGCTTAAAAGATAAAAAAACTAATAAGCTGTACATTTAAGCCACAACCAAACATGCCATTATAGTTTTACTCTTACTCATATTGATATCATCATATTTTCATATCTTTTCTTATTACATAAACGCACATAGGACAACATCTCCAACAATCAAGTGGTTCACTTCTATCCATGGTTCCACTCCCATAATAAACTGACAAGGCATCCTTTACCATTCTAGTATGGGTTTAGAAGTCAACTTGAGTTACCACTTGAAAGGCACTTATACAAATCACACATCATCTTTCTTATGTCATCAAGCCATGTATCTTAGTCTCACGTTAGTTGCTTAACTAATTGTATCTTATGCAATATGCTCAAAATGTCAGGGTGTTACCATAAATACCATTAATACTCATATATGCAATTCATCCTCAAACCGCCTTTACACTTTTATATGTATGTACTCATCCTCAACTTGACTAGATTTTTGCAACTCAGTTACCTCTGATACCATCCTTTCACGCCTCTGATCTAAGGACCCTGGGCATGTGAGATTTTTAAGAAAAACAAAGTTTTATTTAACACGGAGCCGAAGCCCAAAGCTACACATCATGTTGATTTTATAAATCATAGTGCAAATGAAATGATTTAAGCAGGCAAATACATATATTACTTGAGTTGTCATTTACAAAAGCTGGGCCTTTAAATAATGAAATAATTTTATGAAATAGGACTCATAAGTTCACAAAATTTGTTCTTGAATACAGTTTCACAACATTTATGCTGAGACCCAACTAGATCTTCGAGGGGGAGCCGTCCACCTACTACCTCATCTTCTGACTCCTCATGCATTAGTTGGCTGCTTTCCCTTATCTGCCGGTTGATAAATAATAAGTAGATGAGATTAGTTAATGAACAACATTTACTTTATTCATTAAAGTATATAATTGAATAACACATATTGCTACAGTGTTCACACATCTTTTTCCCAACCGCAATTCATAAGACACATATCTTGAGTGTAATATTATATTGGGAAACACTTAACTCCAACTAGGGAAACATACCCTGAGACTTTATGCATAAATATTTACAAATGGGTGCCCTTCTATACCCTGATTCTTGAGAAAGATGCATACGGTACTTAAACGAGGGTCTATCTTCCGTTCCGGTATAATGTGCCAACTGCACCAAATTAAAATTTTTGAAAATGGCCCGCCAAGCCCGAATTTATTTTCATAAAAATTCCATATTTCTCAAAACGCCACATATTTTTACAAATCCTCAACTCACATTTCCTTATAAATATTACTAACTTATACACACATCACTATGCTAGATATCTCATATTTGCACCATTTTACTTATGATAACATATTTATTCTCATACAAATACTTAATTGCAACCAAGACATCCAAATTAATAAGCCAAAGCACATCCATACATCACATAACTTGCATTTCAATACACAATAACACACACATAATATATATTAATTATTGTAGGGCCTATTACCCATAACTAACTCATAATTGTAAGCTTTATCGCAATTATATAAACTTTAAACTCGTTTTCCCTTCCCTTAGGACGCTGGTCCAATATGGTTCCACTTAATTCAACTTTCTCATGCCTCAATATTAGAGTTGGAAAATTACACATGCAGTTCAATTTGTACTTTGCTTGTAGCAGTCAATCGATTGTTAGGGGACAATCGGTTGACTTATTGCCCTGTTAAATCCAAAAACAAAATATTTTCTGGATTAAACTAGTTTAAATTCTTAAAATCTCACTCACTATAATGTTTAAAAGGGCCAGCTTATTACATACATGGTTGTTTCTCGAAGGTAAGCCAAGGATTTCATGAAAGCATGTTGTTACTCTTACAAAAACATAAATAAACATGATTATTTGGTTTGTTACGACTCAAAAACTTTGTTTTCGAAGAGTGACAGGGGCGTGCTTGAGGGTACAGAGCTTACTTACTCTAATATCCCTATTGAAATATATTTAGAATGCTCACATCCAATACGCAGATGCTTGGGCTTGGGAAAATTTGATGTTCCCTCAATTTTCTTCCAATTCTCTCTTCTCTCTCTTTGTTTTTGTGTTTGTAAGTTGACAAAATGAAATTGTAAAGAAGGTTCTGGGTGTTTTACACCCCTGTAGGCGAGTTGAGACAGTAACACGTTTCCCTAAGTGGACACCTGTCTCATTTTTAAAAAACATCACCGCTTGAATCAATCGACTGATTGTAACAATTGACTATTATCATCTATATGTCCACTGTTTGAGTTAGAATACCAACTTTTCAAGGTGTTACATGGATGCCAGAAAGACGAGTTGTCTTGGGAGTTGAAGCTAGGAGAAGGCATTGAAAAACCACGCGGAGCATTTAGCAAATGTCGCTAAGGTAGTGCTGAAAAAGACTAGGGTCCTATCACTAACAAAGAACTTGCGAAAACAACCAGAGAGCTTGTGCATGGGTAGAAATTTGTTTTGCAGCACGTATGTCTCTGTTGCAACAACGTCAATGCTACGGTAACCTTCTTGATGCAACCACCCTAGTTTTAATATCTAATTATTTAAAAGTTTGCTTATATATATATATATATATATCTTGGTTTCATTCAAGCGACATTTAATGATTTTTTTATTTTTTTTAAACAATGTCCCTTGGAATACATGGCCAAGGAGGTAGGATTGATACTATGGATATTGAGACCTTAAAACCCTTGACCCATTCGTACTCATTGTTTGCATCGAATATTTTTCTTTGTAGACTATACTTTGGCCCCGGAACAAGCCACGGATGCTACCGTGGGCGGTATGACCCGTGCCTTGCCGGCTAATTTGTCGATTTTTTTTAATAATTCGAACAAAAATTAGCATTTTCTTGCTAGGGAAGTAAAAATTTCGCGTAAAAGATGGGATTTGGATATTTTTAAAAAAAGGGAAATGGACAAACAGCATCATCAGTGGACTTGAAATTGCATCATCACTGAAAATCGTGATCTCAAAATTCCAATGCTAAGAACACTAAGAAATATTATCAACAACAAATGCTTAGAGAGCCCAAAGGAAAATTTGAGCAAATATTTATGTAAATAAATCGATTAATTTTATTTTTGAATACTGCAATATGGTTACCGAGTCCCCTATATTATTTTTTTTACCAGTACAACTGAGCCACATCCTGTACATTTAGGCCAAATTTGAGAATGTTAGTGCTTTTTAAAATTGGTTTTTCAAAATTGCTTTTGAAATTTGATTATAAAAACGGACTAGTGTTTGATAACTAAATTACAAAAATTAAAGTGGTGTGATGTTTGTTAAAATAATATTATTTTATACTAAAAAATAAAAGTAGAAATAAATGAGAAATGTAATAAATATAATTAAAGTTATTTAAGTGGTTAATAATAGAAAAAACAGTAGCAACTTTAAAATGGATTCTTAGAACTGCTTCTAAAAGCACCATTAAAAAAACAAAAGCAAATATTTAAAAGCTAGCGGATGTCTTAAAATTTACCAAATGCTTTAAGTTAGCAGTTCCAATAGAAAAACGTAGAAACAGTTAAGAAAAAGTTTGGTGACTCCTTAGTATTTCCACATTATCTATTACCACTTTAAACATTAAATTAAAATATTTTCGCAGAAAAGATAGTAAAAATGATACATATTTTACATGATATAATAAATAAGGATCAGCGACTATGAGTTATTGCAAATTTGAGCAGCACTGCGTTAACAGCCTTATATTCAATTGAAATATATTCTACATCACGGTTCATTAAGAGCATTGTACACATGATGTTTTGTAAAAATCATCTCAACACAAAGAAAGCAACTACATTACCATTTCAACAACAAGAAAAACTTCGAGAAAAGTTGAATTTTTCCGGAATATTATCAATTTTTATTTGCCAAATTTGGCGTTTAAGGACTGTCTTACTTAGCTTAAATTTAGTATTTTTGACTAAGTCGATTGTTTTTTTGCCACGAAAATTTAGCCCTTCTAAGCATCTTAGCCGTACTACCGGCTAATAACTCATTTTCAGAAACTCTATTTAAATTGAGATCTCATTAATTAGTACTCATCAAAGCACTTGAGTAACATAAAAAAAAAAAAAAAAGTTGTATTTTATTTTCCTACACGTAAATTTTCTGAAGAAAACTTACGATGACTTCATTGCGTATGGCATTGATCGTTTTAGCTGTCGTGGCGATTGTTGTTCCTAAAACGTCAGCAAAAGACATCATTGTTGGGGATGCGAGAGGATGGACGCTCAACTTTGATTACCAAACATGGGCAACGGGCAAAGATTTCCGAGTTGGAGACAAACTCAGTAAGTAAAAGCCTAAATAATTTACTTGTGTTAATTTTAAGTGTGTGTGAAACGATAAGCCTTTATCATGAAAGAATAACAAGTTATATGTTCGGACCTCGATTGGACTTGTTGAGTATAGAAACTTTCAAAAGGTCGGGCAAATCTGAATTTTCTTATAGATTTGTAGTTTTCTAATTTCAAATTCAAAAAAGAGCGACAAATTTACAACCGACATTCGAAAAAGATTAACCACTTATTTTGGATCACAGTTTTTAAGTACGCGCAAGGAGCTCACAACGTCATGAAAGTGGACGGAGATGACTTCAAACAATGCAAAAATGCGGATAATGCTTTGAGAACCGGTAATGATGTTGTCGAGCTGAAAACACCCGGAAACAAGTGGTACATTTGCGGTGTTGGCCAACATTGCGAAAGTGGAATGAAGCTTATGATATCTGTGTTATCTAAGGATGGTAAAAGCTCTTCTTCGGCTCCTAATACTACGGTTATATCAAAATATTGGGGATTGATTGTTGGATTTTTTGGTGCTGTAGCGATATTTTTGGTTTAATATTTTTGGTTCAATTAAAGTTTTACTTTGAAGTTGGTCTTTAAGAGTATTAGCTTAAATAATGTGACCGATAATTACGAGTCACCACGATAAGCATTGTTTTTCTCAAGAACTATCGTGTCAAAAAAATTTTATGATTTTTTTTTAACATTTGAATTCTGTATTCGTAAGAATTGGTGCTACCCTTTCTCTCGCGTGTCACAACCGTAGTTGTCCCGCCTTATTATTTCGTTCACTTACCCTTTCCAGTGAATATTTGGACATTCGAATTAATAATCCTCAGAATTGGTTTTAAGAAAAGTAGAAAAGATTTGAGATACATAGTGAGGTTGAAAAGAATTAGTTTCATTGATTAAGATAAATAGAAGCGCTTTCAATTTAAACCAATATATAAGTAAAATCAGCTGCCCAAATGAACCTGAGAAATTATTACATTAGTACGTCGAAAAAAATTCACAAGAAAATCCTGTCATTACTTACATTAGTGGTAAAAAAGTTTCGGACTTGGTAGAAAAGTGCTAAAATGTTCTAAAACTTCTAGTCTCTAATGAATTTGATATATCATCTAGCAACCTAATGTACCAAATCTAGGGTTTTGGTTCATAAGATCATAACTTTTTAAAGAGTTGAACTACGTGTTGAAGGGTTTGGATTTCGAAAGACCAAAAACCATCTAAACACAAGTTACTAAGGTCCGAAAATCGTAATCATGGGAACGAAATGGCGCAAGAGCCCTACATATTTGAGGTCCGAATGTTTCTAGGTGAAATAGTTTCATCGTGATGCACAACTACGAAATTGCTCTATACGACGAAGGAAGTGTCACGTTTGGGTCGAGCTCTAACTTTCATGGGTTTCGGGTTCGAGCAATTTCACTTTGATATAGCATGGAGGAGACATTAAAAAAAACGCAATAAAGGAAATGCAATAAAGGTGATTTCTTTTAAATATATATTAGAATGTAGCCTGCAATGTGCGAATTGTGTGTATTATGTTCTTTTTTATATCTTATTAATTTTAATTATTTTATTAAATTAATTTGATAATTTATTTTTTGATGTGACATTTTTTTATATTTATTTATTTTTTCCAGTGATTTATAAATTTATAAAAGATCTATTGGTAGAATTTATAATAAATAATATTTTTATGAAAAATTGATGTTATTTAGGTACGTGAAAATCTTACTATGAAAAATATTTTAAGAAATTAATGATGATTAAGATAATATTTTAAAATTTATGAAGAATCTTCGATTGGTAGAAATCAATTTTAAAA
>MKEJ01017196.1:0-11490 GCA_001753735.1 Embelia ribes
ACCTTGATTTGTGTGTTATTTTGGCTCGTGAAATTAAATTAGCACAACTTCTTCTATATGATTCGTAGACCATTTTGTTGTCTAGGTTCGGGGTCATCCGAGGCTCGTGGCTAGATCAATCCCGATGCGCAAGAAGAGGGCTTTTCAGGGCAAATTTTTAGATTTCTGTGTGGGCTATAGGAAGCTTTGTAAATACGAGTAGATTGTGAATAGAAATTTATTTATTGAGAGTGTGGGTGTGTCGTATATGTTCATGCCTAATTTTTATCGTAGTAATTCATAGACGATATTATGAATTAAGTTGGTATATTTTACTCATAGTAAATTGTAGAATTATATTTCTCAATTATTTTTCATAATATTGTTGTATAAATTTTGTGGTATTGATATGTATGGTTTTTCAATAATATCATAAACACTATCATAGTCAATTTTATAGTATTTTATATATTTCTACATCAATATTATCATAATATTCTCGGAGCATATCGTTGTAATAATAATGTAATTGCAACATTGTTATCGTTGTATAATTCTTAGCATTGATATACGGTTATACTCATTATATCATGATATTCGTAATCGTTGAAGTAGTAGTTGAGTACATTCATGATATTCGTAGACTTTTCATGCTTAATGTGTATAACAACATAGTTGTTTCTATTAGTGGAAAATTTGTAGTTTCGGAGGATAAAAAAGGTATGCTTATCGTAGAAATAAAAGCATTTCCATTTGTAGAATTTGTAAAGCATGAATATCATGAATTCATTGTATCGTGGTTGTTTATCATAAATATTGGCATTAATATGATATTTAGTCATTTTCTATTTATTTTTGGGATGCCAATATTGCCTTTTTATAAAAGGAAAACTCACGGATTTTTACCCTTCGGAGATCATAAATAAACTTAGGGACATACACCTCCATCGTGAGAGATGGAAAACCTGTGTAGGGAGAGATCTTTGATACTCTATGTGTTAGTGCACCTTAAAGTTGGACTTATGATTTACCTTGTACAAGATGCATCAATTGTATGCGGAGCATTCATAGTTCGCCCCAAAACTTTTGTAGAGATACTATTCCCACTTTCGACTTGAGTCATTGTCATAGTTGTAACATTCGTCAGTAGTATGTAATCATTCTTTATACATAAGCATATACATGTTTACATTCGTAAAACTCGTAGTACTTTATGGATTACATTCATAATTATTCGTTGATAGAATGATCATTATCTTATTACCTAAGAATTCTCATACTTTATTTTGTTGTTAGCATGTACATATTTACCTATATCTTATAGTCTCGTACTTAAATTGCTAATTGGTCATTTGACCCGTATTCTTTTTCTTCTTTTTGTGTATCGTATATGAAATGGATTCACAGGCTCGGAGACTAAAGATGATCATGCTTAGGAATGGACACGAAGATGGCAATTTTGTTTATTTTGTAGTCATAGTATCTTGTACATGTATATTTTCTTATTCGAGATTGTAGACAGGATAGATATTTACCTTTATTTTTGTCAAGCATGTAGCTTGAGACTTTCTTTTGTGTAGTGTTGGCACTGGCTTCTTACTTTTTTTCCCGCTGAATTTTATATATAAACTAGTAGTGGACTGTTGTTGCTACTCTTAAATGTTGTAGTTATTATTGGAATTGTTATATATACCTAAACTTTGTTGTATATTAGGCTCATGAGAATAAGGATAGACTTTAGTACCTATTTTCATATTCATTTATTGTTGTTTAAGGTTACTTTATTCTTTTGTTACATGACTCATGCCCCTAGGTTTTTATGGGAAAATTCGAGACATTACAGGTTGGAATCAGAGCTAATCGGGTTCTATAAACCTTAGTGGCTTGCGGGTAGGGTCTAGCATTGGATTGAGAGTGGGTTAGCAAGCCATAGTATTTTCGTAGTATTTACTCGTTGTTTGCTTAATGCTTTATAAGTTGTAAGCCAATAAGATTGCATTCTTTCATCCTTTCCATAAGCAATTGTGACTTGCTTATTTCATCATTTCTTCGTTGTGATATGAAGTTGATTGCTAAAGGAAAATGTGGTTGTAGAGGTAGTTGAGAAGCTCATGGATGAATGACGAGAATTCCTAATAAGGACGAGACGCATCCCATAAGTACTCGTGCTCAAACTATAGAGGAGGTGGGAGATGAAGAGAAAATTCTTAGTCTTGAGGAGACTTTGGACGAAGAGAGTATAGAGGTACCTAGGAGATAGGCTTTCAAAACCTCAAATCCAAATTCCGCCTCGTACTCGGCCTCAACTGGAAGTGGGTGAAACGGCTCAAACAAATTGCATGCCACCATCAAGATTTGGGAATATGGGAGGCTTCCAATCTCTGAAATCTTGCAACATGTTTCGTGCATTAGAGGAAGTCTTTACGAGAATGATACAGAACCTAAGGGAGAAAGGGAAAACTCGAGCTTCTTATGTACAAAAGTATTTTCGTATGATAGATCCTCCTATCTTTAGGGGTAACGGCAAACCAATTTTAGTGGTGGAATAGATCATCAAGGTGGAGAGAATTTTCAAATCTCTTCAAATGGTCGATGGTGACTGGAAAATGGCGACCATGCCATCCTATATTCGTGGTAAAGTGACCCATTGGTGGAAGAGCCAAGAAGACATTGTTGGGTTCGAGGGTAGTACTTGGGTGGCCTTTTGTGAATTTTTCTCAAGAAATTCTTTCCTGAGGTGTTATGTAATGTCCCAGAATTCCGAATAAATTTTTCGTTTTATTATGAGGTTGTCATATGCATTAGGAATTACTATGGCATATTGTGGATAGGATGACATATCATTTAGGATAATGACATATGGGGAATGTGGTATTGGTGATACGAAACGAGGCGAAGTGACGTTATATATCGGGTGTGTCGGTAGTTGCATTTTGTCCATAGAGCAAGTTCAAGTGCTCAAACACTATTCTGAAAGTTGCTAAACGCTTCTATTAGAGTCTACGAGTGATTTCGAGTATTTTTAGAAATTTTCGTCCTGCGAGGTTTAGACCCAAAATTCCAGTGGATTTAATTAATCCAGGATCTGTTGGATCGATTCAAAAGTGCAGATCGATCGATCCAAGTGTAGTTGGATCGATCCAACTGGTTAATATCAGATTCTAAGTTGTTGGCTCTAAGTTTTCCTATTCACTCTCTTCTTCTACAAACACGAAACAAGAGAAAGAAAGAGTCAAAATTATCAACTTTTTGAGACTAAAACATCTAGTTAAAATACATGGATTGCGATAAAAATATGATATTCAGATTCATTGGACCGAGACCTACAATTTGAGGTAGGTCTCGTCTTTCGTCCTTCTCGTTTAATATTCCTTGGTTTTTGTGCCATGATTACACATTGAAAGAAGTTAATTCTTGTTCCTTACTTTGTTAGGATCTTTTTCTTGGCTAGGTTCTAATGAATCCGAGTTGCATACGCAGATCAAATTGGGAGGGCCAATTACGGGCGGGTTTGGGGGTTTGCTCCGGAAGTCTTCGGTACCCATTTTCTGGCCTATTAAGGTATGGCAGATTCATAGTACTGCTATGATTATGAAGGTTTATATTATGTGAATATATATTGTTTTACAAAATTATGGTCTGAAATTACGATTTGGATTTTATGGATTTGAAATGAGAAATATGAGTTATTATAGAGAAATTATGCTTAAATAGAGGAATTCTATTAATGAAAATTCATATGAGCATTGTCGAATTTTAAAAAAAGAGAAAGGTCTACATTCGCATTCTATTATATATGTGGCTTGGTTTTGAATTCATCATGTTATGATGTACATATTGACATTATTCGAGTATTTCATACACACATGATCATGATTCATGAGGCATTATTTTTAGAAGGAAAATGTGGATATTTTCGGGATAGAAAAGGCATGAGCATTCGTGATTCGAATTGAGTCTTTTCTATTTCTTTTCGAGGCTAGGTCAAAGTTTATCAAACTAAAATAAGAGATTTTATGAGCGATCTGCCAGCTCCGAGTCGGACCTATGAATTGATGTATATGTGCCACTCGTGCTATTTCATATGGTATATAGGGCATGGTAGTTCTGGTGGAGAGCCGAATTAAAAATACTAGTCCCACTTTTATTGAATCTTGTTGATTTTGCAAATGAGCAATATATTTGGGCTTGAAATGAGCAAATGAGTTTGGAAAAAAGGGAAATTTGAATAAAAGCTCAGAATGAGCATTTTATATAAGAAATGTGGATAATGAGGAAAATGGTGGAATATGAGAAATGTATAAATTATGAGTATGCGAAAAATGTTGATTTTGGAAAATATTTATGAAAATGGTATTTGGACATGATTAGAGCATTCATGTGGCATATCGCATAGTATGGTATATGCATACATATCATAGAGCATTTATACTTGTATTTAGAGTTTTACTATAAATCTTATTGTATTATTTTTATTTCTTCTGTACAATGTGATTATAAATGTACAGGGGCGGATGACTATAGCATGCGTGCTTAGGAAATTGAGAAAGTGATAACATCTTTTGATATATTTTGTAAAGGCTACTTCTAGAGTATGTTGTACATATATTCGGACCTCTTTAATGTAAAATTTCATGTGGTCAGTTATGAGCACTTAGCTTGATCGCATATGCACAACATTGTTATTTTGTAGCCGCTATTGTATATGTCAAGTATGGATCGTTGTATTATGGAATTAATGTATATAAAATCAAGTTTTGTTTATTATTATGGATGTATATTGGCAAGGACAATGTAGCAATATTTTGATTTCTTTTGGGTTATTATCGTTACTCATTATTTTTCCTTTTTTTTTCTTTTCTTTGGTTACTATTAGTTCACGACCTCGAGTTCACAGCTAGAATTCGAGGTGCACTAGGTTAGTATTTGAGCTATCCGGGTTATGTAAGCCTAGGTGTCTTGCGGGTAGGAAATGTGGCTGGGATGAGAGTGATATGCATGTTTATTTTTGGTTGTAGGGACTTGTTTGGTTAACGCATGATAGTTTGATTGCATTAGCTTGTTATAGTTAGCTTAATGAATTTATTTCATTTGTTGGTGATGTAAAGTAAGAATGGCATGTGGTAGAGGTCGTTGATGACGGGGAGGTAGATGAGGAGCTCGAGGAAGGGGTAGTTGAGTGGGAGAGCATGTTGAAGAGGAACTGCTGCTTATGCGTATGAGTGCCTTTATGTGGGAAGAGATCAAGGTTGAGTTAAGGGAAGTGGAAGGCATTCCCCCTTTGGAAGACTGAGTGGAGGAGAATGAGAATGAAAGTGAAGAAGAGGTTCCCAAACCTCAACTTCATGATCCGACACATATACGAGAGCAGTCGGGAGTTGAGCATGCAGGAGAATTTCTATTGTGGGGCTCTCTAAAATGTTTAAGGCCATGGAAGAAAATTTTAATCGAATGGCAAGAGGTGCAGGTGGAAGTGATGATATGCAAGCTTTAGTGGCTCGGAGCCATTTCCATATAATGGATCTGCCCATTTTCAAGGGAGATGCTGAGCCCAAAGAGGTTGAGCAATGGTTGATGGGGGTCAAGTGAATTTTTAAGTCACTTCAAATGATGGATGAAGATCTTAGGATGGCAACGATGCCATTCTATTTAAGGGCTGAAGCCAGAGAATAGTGGAAAGGTCAAGAGGAACTTCAAGTACCGGAGTACATGATTTGGGCGGCATTCTAGGAAATGTTCTTGGGGGAATTCTTTCCATACATGGAATGGAAAAGGAAATGAGAGGACCTTGCGAACCCAGTACATAAAGACATGATAGGTCAGCAATATCAAAGGGCTTTTACAAGTCATTCGAGGTATACACTGGAGCTCGTCGCTATTGAGAAGCCTCGATATTGGCAATTCGAGAAGGGTTTGTGTCCTTTTATTCATATTCCAGTGGCTTCGGGCTTACATGAGTCATACAAGCATTGTGTGAGCACCCCTATAAAAGTTGAAGAGGGTATACTTGCTAAGCAATGTATTGAGGGTACTCGTTCTTCAAAGCCTTCAGGGCAATCGTCGGGTTCAATAGTTCGAGAATCTGGAGCCAATTTGATAAATCGGGGTGGCTATGGTGGTGGAAACCATGGGGGTTGTTCAAATATTGGTGGTAGTGGTGATAGGGAAATATGTAGGAAGGCCTTTACTTCATCTTATCAGGGCCGGTCTTCTTCGAATCGATCAACATCTTCTGGGTCTGTAGTTTGGGTCTCGGAGTGTTATTCTTGTGGCCAACCATGTTACATATCTGAGATTGTTCATTGCCTCAGACATGTCATCTCAATGTCACAGAATGGTATATTCAGGTTGTTTGCCCTCAGGCTTTTTATCGTAATTGTGGCAAGAAAGGCCATTTGTGTATTCAGTGTCCAGAGAGCTTTGCGATCCCTGGAAACTATCGCGGACCTATTTAGTATGCTCCTTTGATAGAAGCATCTCGACAACCCTCTACAACCCCATCTTCTACTTCTAATCATAGTGTTGGGTCTTCTGAAGGCTGTCTTCAGGATTCGGGCCCTTTATGAGGTGGATTTTAAGGGAGTAGTTCTCAGGGACGATTCCAGTCGGGTCAGACTTCTCAGACTCGTGCCTATGTTATGCCTCAAGCATCGGAGGAAGTCGAGCCTTGGGTTGTTCGAGGTACATTACCTTTTCTATCTACATGGGCATATGTTTTATTTGACATAGGGTGCATCACTATTATTCATTGCATCACATTTCGTTCGTATATTAGATTTACCTATTTTCTGATTAAATGAGCCGATTTATATTAATACCTTGGGCGGGGATATTATCTACACAGATAGTGTTTGTCGGGATTATAAATTTCTTATAAAGGATCATATATTCGAATATAATTTTATTATTTTTGATATGCTCAGTTTTGATATTATTTTTTTGTATGGATTGGTTGGCGCATTTCCATGTTGTATTCGAATGTGAACTGAGGAGGGTTTCAATGAAAACCTCTAAGGGGATTTTTGTTGTTTATCAAGGGAAAAGTCATTTTCTTTTTCCTTATAATCGTCATTTCTGGACTAGTCTATCAAGTATGTTGGCTAGTCATAATCTTTCAAAGGAAGTATCTTTAGGGGTGGAGTTTTCCCCTATTGTTTGGAACTTTCCTGATATTTTTCTAGAAGATCTTAATGGAGTTCCTCCTGTATGAGAGGCGGAATTTACGATTGATCTTATGTTTTGTACTCGACCTATATCGATCGGGCCTTATCGTTTAGCTGCAGTGGAATTTGAGAAATTAAGGGTACAATTGGATGATTTAGAGCTAAAAGTTTTTATTTAACAGAGTTTTTCACCATGGGTGCTCCAGCATTATTTGTGCTGAAGAAAGATGGGTCAATGTTGGTGTGTATTGATTACCCGAAGATGGGCGCTCTTACATTACTGCCATGAAATGAAGATCTTTTTGATTAACTTCTGGGTTCAGAGTTCTTCGCTAAGATTGATTTACGTATGGGATATCATCAATTATGGGTTCGAAAGTAGAACATTCCGAAGACTATTTTTCGAACTCAGTACAGATATTTCAAATTTCTTGTTTTGCCTTTCGGCTTACAAATTCTTCTATGACTTTAATGGACTTGATGAATTGAGTCTTCCAATCTTATCTTGATTGCATAGTTGTAGTGTTCATCGATGACATATTGATTTATTTGCCTATAGAAGAGACAAATCGCGAACACCTTCAAATTGTTCTTTCTACTCTTTGAGAACATCGGCTTTATGCCAAGTTCTCAAAATGAGAGTTATGGTCGTCGGAAGTCCATTTTATCGGACATGTAGTATCAACAAAGGATATTGCGGTAGATCCTACAAAAATCAAGGCCTTTACCAATTGGGAATTACATAAATCCGTGTTCAAAATTTAAAGTTTATTGGGGTTGATGGGGTACTATTGATGTTTTGTTATGAATTGTTAGTATTTGGGAAGTCCTTCGACTAGGATTCCTTGCAAAGGGGTGAAGTTCGAATGAGACTAAGAATGTGAGGTGTTATTTTTTACGGTTGAAGAACTTATTGACCTTGGCTCCAATTCCTATTATTCCGGAGCTGGGTATCGATTGTATAGTGTACTGAGATACATCGAAGGAAGTGTTGGGATGTGTGCTTATGCAAATTGGAAAGTTGGTAGCATATGCTTTTAAACAATTGAAGGTCCACAAGCCGAATTATCCAACTTGTGACTTAGATCTTAGTGCAATAGTTTTTGCGCTAAAGCATTGGCGATACTACCTTTACGCGGAAAATTTCGAAGTCTATTTGGATCACAAGTCCTTGAAGTATATCTTCACACATAGGATTTAAATGTGTATCAAAGGAGGTGGATGGAGTACTTGGAGCAGTACAACTTCAATTTGGAAAACCATCCTGGGATGGCCAATGTAGTGCAGATACCTTGAGTCGAAAGACTCATTGTTCTATTGATTGCCTTGCCATTAATGAATGGGAGATATTTGGAGTGCTTAACGATTTTGGGTTGGAGTTTGTGGAGGTAGATGATCGGGCTACATTGTTTACAATTGAAGTCCAACTGATTTTGATCACTCTTGTGGTAGAGGCACAACACATGGATGAGGAATTGAATGAGTATTGAGTACGTATTCTTAGTGAACATGGGATTGATAGGGTGGTGGTTTGCAATTTCAAAATTGCTTGTTTGTTCCTTTATCGATTCGCTATGAGGTTTTTCGAGAATCTCATCATTCTCGTTTGCCAGTTTATCCGGGTGGTACAAAGATGTTTTATGACATTGCTTATCATAGCTAATGGCCTAGTATGAAGAAAAATATTGCAGAGTTCGTTTTGCATTGTCTTATAAGTCGACAAGTGAAGGCTGAACACAATCATTCAAGAGGATTGCTTTATCCGTTCTACGTTCTCGAGTGAAAGTGGGAACGGATTATTATAAACTCTGTGGTGGGATTACCTAAGTTGAGGTGGGGTAGTGATACGTTGTGAGTTATCGTGGACCAGATGACAAAGTCTACATATTTTCTTCCAATTTGTACAATCGACTCAATTTAAAAGCTTTATCGAACGTACATCGATGAGGTTGTTCACCTATATGGGGTTCCTGTGTCTATCATTTTTTATCGCCATCCTTAATTCATCTTGCATTATTGGCCAGGTCTCCAAGAGGCATTAGGGACCAAACTCTAGTTCAATACCACTTTTCATCCTTAAATGGATGGTCAATCTGAGAGGATTATTCAAACACTCGAGGACATGCCACAAGCATGCGTTCTTGACTTTAGCTAAAATTGAGAGGAGCACATGAGTTTGATCGAGTTTGTGTATAATAGCAGCTACCATTTGAGCATTCAAATAGCTCCTTCCGAAGCATTATATGGAAGACCGTGTAGGTTTCCAATATACTCGGCTGAAGTTGGTGATGGTGCATTGCTGGCTTCGGATTTGGTTCAGGAAACCACTTAGAAAATTAAGCTAATCAAGTAACGGTTGGAAACAACTTGTAGTCAACATAAGAATTATGCCAATACGAGTCATCAACTTTTGGCATTCGAAGTTGGTGAGCATTTGTTTCTGAAAGTTTCTCCAAAAGGAGGGCATCATGCATTTTGGCAGGGAAGAAAAAATTTATCCTTGTTAAATCGGTCCATTCCTTATTCTTGAAGCAATCAAATAAGTGGCTTATTGCCTTGCATTGCCCCCACAATTTTCAAGTGTTCCTGTCTTCCATATTTCTATGCTTTGGAAGTACTTACGGGATCCTTCTCATGTTATCGACTTCAACAATCTTCATGTTGAAGAAAATATTTCATATGAGGTGATTGATTCACATCTTGAACGTGAAAGAGAAAACACTTCGGAGGCATTCTATTCAATTGGTAAAAATATTGTGGAAATACCATCGTAGTGAGGAGGCTACTTGGGAACGTGAGAAGGAGATGTGAACAAAGTTTTCGAAGTTTTTTGTTGATTCCGGTACGTTATTCTTTTTTGTCATTTATACTAATTTCGGGAATGAAATTTCCTAGGGTGGGGAGGGTCTAACATCCTAAAAATATGTATAAATATTTTCTTAATATAATATATCATACTATTGTTTATTGCATTCGTGGCGTTTGTTGTCGTAGTGTGGGATTCATATTCATGGCGTATCGAGTTTCATTCTTGTTAAGTATTATATTAAGTATGTGTTACTAATATATATACACTTAACATTCATATACATTTTCAACTCATACGAGAAGAAGAAGAAGAAAAAAGTCTAATTAGTCTAGTATTTCATTTTTTTTCTGTTGTTGACTTAAATCAACTAAATCAAGCTTAACTTAACAATTTTTTCCCATTTTACCCTTCCCTTTTTGCCGGCCCTTTGTGGCATGTTTAGCCATTTGTTTTCTTTTTTATTTGTATACTATTTGTATACATAAGTGTAAGAAAGGTGGAGAGAAATAAAGAAAAAAGTATAGTTTTGGTTTCATGCTTGATTCATCTAGCTTGGGACCTCGGACATAAAATATTTTTACATATTTAAAATCCTTATCACAAGGCTGACATTTGACATAAGTCTCGCCTTCTTGTTTGATCATTTTGATTCCTCGTTTTTCATACCCTTTCAAGTTTGTGAAAATAAAGTTGTTAAACCTATTCCTCACATCTTATAGATGACTTTCTTTTATAGGTTCATCTTGATCCGAGCTTCGTTGGTAGATGATATCGAGGGTCGAAGACGGGGGTTGAGCTTAGATGGAGTCGGGGCATAATCATCTAGTTTCGTTGACCTTTTACTATTACAGAGGCTATGTATTAAGGTAATATTTTTCAATTTTCATTCTCATTTTCGATTCCTTGATTTCTATGTTGACTTATAAGTCGAATTAAAGTTATGCTACTTTTTCCTTACGTCTCGTAGAACGTTTTTTATAATGGGTATGGCTTGATTCATGTGACATTGCTAGATTATATTGGGGCATCAAGAAGGGGGTTTATAGGGGCGAAATGGCATAGTCTTTCGGCGACAACTCGGTGAATTGGTGAGGTATAACAGACTATGATCTCAATATAAAATTGAGAATATATGGTATATTGACATGTGTTACTCGTCTTATATTAGCATAGTTGATTGGCTTAATTAATTAGCATAGTTGTATGGCATAGTTGACATGATACTTACTCGCATGATAATTAGTCTCGTATACTTTCGTAGAATAATTTATCATGTTAAAGGCATTCATTAATATATTTATGTATAAGGCCCCAAAATGTTTTTTTTTTCTTAAAAGCACAATACGATGTAATATTTTCAGAATTGAGTGACACAAATCGGATTGAGATAAATTCAGTAATTCTCATTCTGCATTGTCTTACAATAATTCTCGTAAATGTTTATAACACTTTGAATGACTTATATGAACAATAAGATGTTATCAGCATAAGTCGAAAGACCGACTTAAATAAAATACCGACAAATTGAACACTTTTAAT
>MKEJ01017199.1:0-24419 GCA_001753735.1 Embelia ribes
AAAGAAAAAGAAAAGAAAAACCTTGATAGATATTTCCTTGTTCAGCTATAATTGTTCCATATATAACATTTAACTGCACCGTGACAGGGAGGAAGACCGCTTGGTGCTGACTTTGTTCACGGTTCAGATGGGCTGGGAAATATATTTTTACCTTCACCCAAGTCCAAGAAGATTGACAAAACAGCATCTGAATTTTTGGTGGATATGGTGTCTGAATATCCCGGTGAAGTATCTATACTTGCATTGGGACCATTGACAAATTTGGCTCTGGTGAGCAATAGCATGGTTATTCCATTGGCTGTCTAAGAAATCATAACATTGAGCACTTGGTAAGTTTGATTAATGTGATGCACGTATCTGGTCAGGCTGTGAAAAGGGATTCAACATTCGCAAGCAAGGTCAAAAAAGTGGTTGTACTTGGTGGATCATTCTTTGCATTGGGAAATGTTAATCCCGCTGCTGAAGCTAATGTAAGTGATGTTTAAACTTACGAAATTCTCATCACCGTAAACAAGCGTTAGACTCTTAGCCACGTCCTTCTTCTTGAAAGAAAACCAAACATATATATCTTTCAGAAAAAAGCTAATATTAGCTGAAATATAACCACAATGGTGTATTAATAAGGAAGCAAGGATTTAGGGCAATATTTATTTGTTTGTAGACCCAATTTCATTTTCTCACTCATTTGGAAGTGTAGATTTTCAGCTTCTGAATTTTGAATGTGTTCCTATGGAACTCGAGTAGAAATTCACTTCCTGCATCAGGTATACTTGCGAATAGTAACTAATATACTTATTTATATTATATGATGGTTCAGTAGTGTATGCGTTTTTTTTTTTTTTTTTTGAGTTTTTGCTTATTACTTCTAAATGTGGTAAAATCTACTTTCAGAAATATGTGAAACCCTGGCACAAAAAGCTTAAACAATACTAATGAAATCCCTAAATATTGTTAATATGACATACAGATGTACGAAGATCCAGAAGCGGCTGATGTATTGTTTACATCAGGGGCAAATATTGTTGTTGTTGGCATAAATATAACAACGCAAGTACAATTGACAGGTATTCCACCTCCCTTCCCCTCTCTCCTTTAGTTCTCCTTTTTCATTATGAAATCTTGATAAGATAAAAGAATTGTTTGCCAAATTTCATTTTTAGATGCTGATCTTGATGAATTGAAGCACTCTAAAGGAAGGCATGCTCAAATTCTCTGTGATATGTGCAAATTCTATAGAGATTGGCATGTGGCATCTGATGGAGTTCACGGTAAGCGTAAAATTTTATTTACTTGTCGGATAAAATTCTTAAGGTTCCTTCTTTTTGTCCAACTAAATCCTGAATGTGAATTTAATTGGAATAACAATGTCGCTTTGAAAATACAGGGATCTTCCTTCATGATCCTGTCAGCTTTGTCGCCCTAGTTCGGCCTGATCTATTTACATACAAGAAAGGAGTTGTGCGAGTTGAGACTGAGGGATTGTGTGTAGGGCATACGCTTATGGACCAAGGACTAAAGAAGTATGTAGAATACATTGACTCCTTATTTAAATTTCTTGTTATTATTTCGATTTTTATTTAAAATAATAGTTACAATGCAGATGGAACTCGAGCAACCCCTGGACAGGCTATTCTCCCGTTTCAGTTGCTTGGACCGTGAATGTGGATGAAGTTCTTAAATATGTCAAGGAATTGTTGATGAAACCATGAGATTACCTGCCAAAAGGTGCAAAACATTGAAAAGGTCGGGTGGTTTTCAATTTATGATTCAGGTCCTTGTTCTTTTGGTAAATTTCAATCTTCGGGGAGTAAATTAATTTTGATTGTCTTCCATTGCTGTACCTGATTGTGAACTTATTAATAAAGTTTCATCCAAGTTTGTTCAAAAATTCGATTGTGATCTCTAACATTACTAGAGTTTCATCCAAATGTCAACTTATTACTAAAGTTTCATCCAAGTTTGTTCAATTTTTTGATTGTGATCTCAACATTACTACATTTCATTTGATACTAAATTTCCTCCAATTTGACTGCATTTTGTGTTATGCTAACGAGTCCTCATTGGGTTGAAGTTTTTTCTTCTTTCTTTTGAAAACAAAGGTTGAGCTGCAATTGGTTTGCCACTGGTTTTGAAACGAAATCAAAATTTGCTAGCAAAGCCATAAAAAGCCTAGAAATAATTCGCGTCTGTCTAACCTTCATAGTGAATCAAAGCATTATTGTCGCTTTCACATCTAGGGGTCTGATGAATCTCATAGGTAGAGTTCACTTTTCAAAATTGGTTTGCATATGGAGGGTGCCCGATATATTATTATATACACATGATAAAAATTATTAATAATATACACATGATAAAAATCATATTTAATAGATGTGAAATCCAATACTCCACCATGCATCCGTAATAAAAATCCAAGTCGGACTACTCTATTGACACTCTCTTTGCACCATGGCTCGCGAAACTTACCAGTTATTTTAATCTAGTATTTAGGTTTAATACTCGACATTGCTCCGACTCACTTCAAGTCTATGATAATTTAATTGGACCTATTGGTCTCTCCTCTCATGGTATAATGGACTATTGAAATTCAGATTTCAAAAGAGGGTACCCAATTGGTTTTAATATAAGGGTAAATTACGCTTTGCCCCCATAAGGTTTTTGATTGTTTCAGATTACCCCCTATAGTATTGGGAATTACACTTTGCCCCCAAGTCATAACCCAAGTTTGGTATTTATGTAAAAAGACCATATTACCCTTCTTCATTTCCTTATTTTATGAATTTTTTAGCTCATATTTGATAAAAAAATAATGAAATGTCATCATATTTCTTAGAAAAGTTTATTATATGTATATAGTTTATTTATTAAAAAAGTTATAAAAAAGAAATTAAAAAGATGGTACTATTTAAGGGGAAAATTTGGAATTTTTTGTGCTATTTTAACAAACAATTTGACTTTCACTTTGCCCTCCCCGGAAAATCTAGGGGTAAAGTGAAATAGAAAGGGGGGACAATATAATTTCAGAGACCTCAGGAGTATTCTTAAATTGTTAGAAACCCCATGGGGGCAAAGTGTAATTTACCCTTTTATATAATGGCGAAGCCCATATCAAAATGGAATTTAAGATGGTCAAAGCAAATTATGATGCTCTTGAGTTGTTGGCGAGCAATTTTAGTGCTTAATCTTCAGATTCTGCTAGTAACCCAAATGGGTGGCCTATTTAATCTAAACACACTTTTGAAATAGTAGACTACTAATTTAAATTATACTGTTTTCAGATTTTTAAGAGGCAAATAATTAACAGAACTTGCTTTATAGGCAGATTTTGAAAATTACCTCATAGAGAGAGTTGATTGTCGCGTTCACTAATCAAAATTTGATTGGTTTTGAGATCTAGACCCTGCCCTAAAAAATATCGGTGTGGTTAGGATCGGGTATCCTAGAGGTCAATACGAACTGGGACCATCAGGTCCGGACCATGTTGGGTGGGCCGGCGGACCTGGGTTTGATGCCCATCCCTACCATGGCTATAATCACAAAAGCATTCATCCACTGAATGACAATATTAATCTACTTAATTTAATTGCTTATTATGAAGAAGAGAACTTAAAAGTCAGAAAACAAAACGTGGAGACAAAGAAGAACCCACCATGGATTAGAATTGAACTGTATCTTTTGGCAAAGTGGAAAAGGAGTGGATGAAACTAATCTATTAGAATGTGAAACCTTTTGAAAAATCTTCTGATCACATCATTGAAACTATTGTGCTAGTCAATATCAATATGTATCACATGGCATTCAAAACAACCTCCATAATTTGCATTTTGAAACTACCTTTTCATAACAAGATAGGTACAATAGTAGTAATATTAAATAGGGGACCCCCCCTACTATTAATACACTAACTAGATATGGTTAACAGTCAAAATCATAACCACTAATCGATTGTGCTTAACGTTGTTCCGACAAATTATATATATAAATTTAAAAAGATGAATTAGACATATGGAAAATAAAATATAAGAAGGTAAACGCCGTCGGTTATCGAGCTGGAAAAATTTGCCCAGAGTCATCAGTAATTGACAAATTTAGTGGTAGATGATTTAGGAGGAGAGAAACCAATGTATTATTTAAATTGAATTTGTATGCATAGTGACATAATGCATGAGGCTCATATCTATATTATCTAAAATATAGATTGTTCATCAATGCGGAATAAGAACGTGAACATTGTACGCTACATATTGCAAAACATGATACTATACAGATAACCTTATATAAGTTATCTTAGCATATATGAGCCCATCATATTAAATTTTGAAAAGGTCAAGATCTGATTAAACCCGACTTAAATTTCTATTATTATTTTGAAATATAAACTATTATTCTTTCAAACTTGAAATTAATAGAAATAACTTCAATATTTTACTTGTCTATATTAAATTTCTTTCAGGAAACAAAATTTAATAGTGCAATTATCTCAAATTGACTTGATTCGCTAAATTTGACGATTTGGTATGGAAGTGTACCACATTTCCGAACGCACATACCAATTTGCAATTCGGTAGAATATTAATTATTTCGGTAACATAGGCTCATCTCGTCGGAATAATTTCATCTATAAGATACAAGGGAAAAAAAGCGCAGTAGCACTAGGAACTAGCATTTCAAGAAACAAAAACTCTTTCTAAATCACCAGAACTCTAGCAACACATTTCATTGAAATTCACATAACTATATTATTTTGATAGCAAAATTACATAGAGGATATGATGACAACATGCTATCAACAAAGACGACTCGGCTGTTTTGGTACCTGCTTGTTTCCAAAACGTTTTTGCATTTACTAGTAAATATGATGGCACTAAAAACGAAAAACAGAAGCAGCCTAAAAGTAAGTGAAACCAGAAGCAAGTGCAACCTCAGAAGTCAGAGCCAAAGATTTATGAAATCAGAAACTGGAGATGGAGTGATCATTTCTGAAATCATGCTGAGAAGTTGGAGATCTAATTCTTGGTGAGAGGTTAACAAGCTCAAGGGCCTGTAACCTCAATTCCACAGGGTAGTCGTTAACGCAACCGATTCTGGGGCCCGCCCCTGTGGACCATTTCCTCTCCAGTTGATGACCCAACTGATATGAGCTAGCAGCATTCTTGGAATTGATTCTTTTCAAGATGACTTCTTTTGCCACATCAGCTCTTGGGCTCCGAAGACCCCCGGATAAAGTCCTGTTGTAGGTGATTTTGGTTTCACTTTGGGGGCCTTGGGTTGATTCAGACAAGGTGGCTTCTTTGTTTTCCTTGGATGTATTAGATTGAGAGGATTCTGAGTTTACAGATACTTCTTCTGATATTGCTCTTCCATGGGACTTGCTCTCCTCGTAGTTCTCATAATCATCTTTTGTACTGGGTATCTGCATACAAAAGAGATTAATATGGAGATACTATAGATAACCAAAGGCTCTGCATTTAGTTATGGTTTGGAAAGTTTTTTTAAGAATACTGAAAACTCAACCAGTAGAACTGATTTCGTGGATTGGTTCCCGAAACATTTCAAAGAGAAGTATCTCTAGAAGACTTATAATTTGAAACCTATTAGATGGTTTGTTTTTGCTGGTTCCAAGTGTTCTTGGAACAAAAGTAAAAAAATATGACCATTGATGAAGTTTCAAAAGATCTAATATTTAAGTTTCAACCAGTCAAAGAAGAACATAAACAAAAAAAATGAAAAAACAGAACCAAACAGGGCAACAATAACAGTGTTTGAATGGAGACGAATACATCAGTAAGTGAAGTAAAAGGTATATGAACAGAAAAATGAAAAAGTGCATACTTCAACATGATCCATATTCACGCCATTTTCTTCAAGGAATGATAAGAAGTTCCCAAAGCTTTCATCAGTCGGGCGGTAATGACCACTATACGGTGATAAAGACTGCTTAGACAGAAATGAGAACAAAAACAATCAGATTATTCAAACCTCTAAATCTTCGTTTTTGTAAAACTATCTTGTTAAGTATAGTGATTATTTAACCACTGGTTTCAACACATGTCTCGTCCGATGATTATGTTCACTTGTGCGCAAGGAAATTGTTTTCAATTTGTAGAAACAAAAACATTGTAAAAATGAGTTTGGCAGATTGCTTCTCACGACACACTTTGGATAATTAATAAAAAGTCCCATTTCAGAACTTCAAAAAAGTTACATTGTCATCTCCCAAAATTGTTCTAAATCAAAATAGAAAGAAAACAATGATGTTTACTAGAAGTTTCAGTGTTTTCAGAGCAAAAGAGTGGTTTTATCACCTGAAGCACTCCATCCTCAACCTCAAGCCTTCCTGCAGCTAATGTGGCCCCGCCAGCAAGGAAGCTGGAATGATGAAATACTCCTTTCTTTTTCTGAAGTTAAAAACCACAACAGATGCTTATAATCATAACTTTGACTTTAAATATTAATCAGAAAACGTACAAATTCTAGTTTTCTTTTTATCTCACCTGACCACAGTAAAGTTTCTTGGATGTGCTCATCACAAATATCCATTTTGCCCTAGCTTTTCCCTTGGTCGTATCCAGGAAATCTCCACTTTGTTTGTGCACAAGTTTCCCCTCCTCCACAATATACTCAAAATTTTCTCTCTCTAGCTGATTGGTTTGCCAAAAAAGAAAGGGCACACATGGCGTACATAATAAAAAAATACTATATTAGACTCTTAACAGCTAGGAACCAGCAGCTAAATGTATATTGATGAAACGAAATTAGGAAAATTTAACGTACCGGTCCCAGATATTTAATGCATTGCTGCCGAAGCATAGATCTTGGATAATCCTTGAGATCAACTTCTTTGCCTTCTCCAACATCCAACCTGCAATAAATAGAATTAACAAGATCTTTAGCACTTCAGCAAGTCATTTACATACCAATGTGTTCTTCAACAGTGGCAGCATCCTGAACTCTAAAAAGTACTAAAACTTAACAGACCCTTGCCTCTGATAATTACATGTGAAGTCAAATAGTTGCAGTTAGGAGTCAAAACTTAAAAACAATTATGAAACTGGCTAATCGCAACAAAAGCAACCCTACATTTACCTCCAAAAATAGATTCACCCCAATCGAAAATTGGAGGAATTGTAGCTACAACTCCTGCAGCAGAATCAACTGTGCAATTCCCTTTTCATCCTTATGATTCAATACCCAAAGATCCCCAGACACCAGTGTTCAAGCATTCGGAATTAAAAAAATATGCCATTAATAAAGAATCGCATGTTGTGTGTAAACACAATCTCAAGGTATATATACATAAATATCTTCATACAACTTGGGAGGCAAGAAGGTTCTTTCATAAACACCAAAATAGGCTAACATACCAAGTGCAACAATATGTATGAAGATTAGTCACTAGAAGCAAACTTGTCATACCAATAAAAGAATGGTTGGCCAGCATCCGTTCTGCACCATTCTTCATAATACATGTGCAAGGAATGCCCATAACGATGCCTTGGATCAATCTATAATTCAGCACACAAGTAAACAGTCGGTTACTAAAATCTGATAGAGTATATGGCTGTATGATTTGAAGACGAATAAACTAATGCACCCGAGAAACACTACGATAAGTCCCCACAAAAACAAGGTAAAGAAAAAGTAGAACTTACAGCTTCAATCCAGTGCTGGAAAGCTAATTTTTGTGCTTTGGCATCCTTTGACAAGCCTTTGCCAACCTGGCCAAATATCCAAAATTGAAGACAAAATTAAGTCAATTCTCCCAAGAACTACCAGTCTTTCTCTTAGTATAAATCAGGAAAACACCTACACCGCTACTCTTTTGTTTCTGTAACTTCTTCTGGATAAACATGAAATTATTTTCCTAGTTCCTGTTAATAAGAACTTAGAAGAGTGACAAAAAGAAAATGACAGAAAAAAACAAGAAAAAGTCTTCTTCCAGCTGTGGTTATTAAAACTGTTTTTGATCACGAAAACAAAAGCACTAAAGGAGAAGTGTTAGCTGAGTCTGTTCCTAATTGTTTAGGCATGTTCCAGAAATAGATTTTCTGGGGGATCAAAACGAATCAACAGGAATCTAATCCTCATTCGCTGGAGCCCCTCAAGTCCTATTTCTTTGCTGTCAGATCTGAGGTTCTATATTAGATCTGACGGTTCTGGTTTTGAAACTATATATAAAGAATTACATTAAAATTTTAACACATAATTTACATATAAAAAATATATAATACTAAAAATCTTAACACATAAATATGGTGGTGGTTTCTACAGCCTGCAGCTGCCAAGAAAATCTTTGGTTCCATCCCTGATTAGAGTCCTCTTTCATCCAGTCAAACATTAAAGGATTTTTTTGAAAAGTTATTTATGGTCAGTACCAAAAATAACAAGAACAAACTTAAAATTCTGAAAGCACACCACCAAACAAGCCAACTTCATCTCACTCACACTCTACTCTTCACTATACCACTATACAGGAAACAGGGTACCAGTTCTATGCAACCATACTAGATTGAATGCGTGCTGAATTATTGTACATAATATTGACTATTGGACACACAACAACACTGTAGTGTATATTACCCATTAACTTCAAATGAATCAACTCTTTAAGTATACTCTAAACTAATACTGCAATACTCAGTAATCATGGGCACAGCCCGGAATAGAAAATATTAAAGGGCGGCTAAAGCTTCGATTATGTAGGGGGCTAAAACCTCATTAAAAAATGATACTAAAATATAACATATTAGGTATGTTTTCAAAATTATAGGGATGTAGTCCTTACTTATCTATTTTCCTAATAGCAATATTTTTCTCTATAATATAATAATCAGGGGCGGATCCATTGTATATAAATATAAACTTTCTAAGGGATCCTGAAATTACGTAAAAAGATTATTGAAATTTAACACTAACATTACAAATAAAAAATTTTAAACCAAAACTTTCGACACTAATATACACTTCATAGGTTTGTCCTGATAATAATATACTATTCATTTCTTCACTAAGCTATACATAATATAAATTCCTTGGAGAAGTAAATACTTAAAAACAATCTGATACCTTTGCAGCATTCAAGCCGATGCGGTTCCACCTAGACGCAGCAGTCTCCGGCTTAAAAAAATCGAAGAACGAAACCGTACTGTGATTCAACCTAACAAAATTGATCGCTTGCCACCTACAAAATCGACAATTATTAATCACTACCATACAATTACAAATAGTACTGCTATTTCATTAAATAATAATAAAAAAAACAGTAGTTAATTAAATATGGAACTATTTAATACAACAAAATAAGAGTTATTATAGTACCAGAGTTCTTCGGCCACGACAGCAGAATCAGCTAACATGCGCCGTGTGCGGTAGCTCCGGTAGACCTTCTGCACCTTCATCGCGGCATGCGACGTCGGTTCAACGGCGGCGCCACCTGAGCTGGTGCAGTTGGGAGTAACAGACGGCGGAGACTCCGGCATTTGGGGGAAAGAGAAGCGAGGTTTTGAGGAGAGATCGAAGTTCGAGAGCGTTTGAATGTGGATGCCATTTCTAGAGCGAGAGAGAGAGAGAGAGAGAGAGAGAGATTTTTTGTGGCTCCGATTACAGAGCTCCGGTGAGCGAGAGTGTTGTGTGGAGAGTATTATGTATGTATATATTCCGGGGGAGTGTGTATATGTACGCATATAAGCATTCGGGGTGAACAAGAGTTTTTTAAGCTGATGGGACAATTATTTTATATAATTACGTAATTGGTTATACTATTCTCTATAATTACATATATTATATACATAGTACAATTAGCCATATCATATGGCAAATTATTCAAATTTTTTTTTAATATTTCTCCGATTCTAATAGCGAATTGCTTAAATTTTTTGAATTATAATTTGTCAATGTATATGGCGAATTAGTAATAATATTTTAATACAATTTGCCAAATTATATGATAAATTAGTGAGAAAATTATAATACAATTGGCCAACTGACATGGCGAGAAAGTTGTAATGTAATTCGCCAACTACCATGGTAGTCCATTTAGTTTATGGATGAAATTTACTTAACTCTATTTTTAACTAAAATATTGTAAGTCCTATTTTGGAATGACATATAACTTATGAAAATCAACCCAATTAATTTTATTTTATTCTTATACGTTATGATTATACGAGAGATTATGCTACTACATATAATTTTGCAAGGAATAAATATCCTAAAATTGGAAATGGGTAATAATTTTTGTAGATACATGAATAAAATTGGTCAAATAATGACAAAATGCTACATAAAGGACTAAATATGTCATTTTTGTAACATTATGGACCATATCCAATAATCTTTAAAAGTAAAGGACTTCGAGTATTTTAGTTAAAAATAGAGCTAAATCGTTTTCACCCATAAACTAAATTGACTTTTGGAAATTTATATTTTCATTGTAGCAGGACATGCCAGTTGGCGAATTGCATTATAAATTTCCTCACTAATTTACCATGGCAATTGGCGAATTACTTTATAAATTTTTATTAAAATATTTCACTAATTCACCATATGTATTGATAAATTATAATTCAAAAAAAATAAGTAATTCGCCATTAGAGTTGGCAAAATATTTAAAATTTTTTGAATAATTCGCCATATGATATGATGAATTATATTAGGTATTTCATATGTATAATTATGGAAAATAATATATCAATTACGTAATTATATAAAATAAATGCCCTATCAATATAAAAAACCTCAGGTGAACCACGACTGACATTTATTAAAAAATTGCAGGCGTGACCAATAGAATTTTCGCAAAAGAAATAAATTTTTTAAAATAAAATTATAAAATTATTTTCGAACTTTTTTATCATAAAATTTTATTTTTATAAATAAAAATATTATCTCGTCCATCTTCCTGTGCATACGTCTGCGTGCTATAATTTTGTAATTTAAAGGGGGTGGACGAGGGTGTCCTTGCGATAGTGACCTGTCACAAAAAGGGTTTGTGCATTTATTTCAAGTGGTTTATGGCACAGTCACAACATGGGTTTGTGCATTTTGTTGAAGTCATTTATGGCACTGATACACTAGCCAGGCAGGTGCGGTGTCAAAAATAAAAAAGAGACAAAATATAGGTTACAAAAATACCAAAATTTATATACAAAATTATAAAAATTATTTTATAAATTTTTTATTACAAAATTTTATTTTTGTGATTTTTATTTTTTTTCCTATCCCAATATTATTTTTTTTGTTCAAACACCACCGTCCACTCACCAGTCGGAAATTAGAATGGTCGGTGTTCAGCGTCCGAATCATTGCTAGGCAGCTCAATCCTTTCTGATCAGTTGATCAATTCGTTAACTATTGTCGTTTCTCCGTGGGTAATAAATAAATGAGAAAAAAATAATTTCCCAAATTCATGCTACATAATGAAAATTATTTGTTTTTTTTTTTTTTTACTTTTTTTTTAATTAAAATGCACGATTAATTATTTGGATGATTTTTTTAGCACGTAGTTTTAGATGGAGTTAAAAAATTAATTTTAAAATTTTAAAATACAGTATAAATCACTAAATCAACTAGCATAATTTTCCTTTTTCTTTTGGCTGCGAATAATTAATAAAATGACACTAGTGATAATTTATCAGAATTTGGAATGATTGGAATTTATTAAAATATAATTGCCCAATTATTTTTTAATGTCCCAAAAAATAAGTATGGCCAATTATGTTTAGCGAAGAAGCATTGAATTGCAACATAGACAAAAATCTCTTTCTGAAAATTATAGATTTAAAAATAATATATATTTTTTCAACTGTGCACCCAATGGAATATATTTGCATATTCAATCGATATGAGAAGATCGTGAGTTTAATTTTTAACAAGTAGCTCAAGCTCGATTATGGTATTGCTCGACTTGAACTCGATTCAAGTATGAAATGAGTTGAATTCTAGCTATTGTAAAATTACCTTGAGTTTAATACTTGATTTGTGTAGATACGGGAATAATACATACATATATATATATGTATGTGTGTGTATGTATGCTCACACTTGTATCTTTATATATCGTATTGATAATTTTCGAGTTGAGTTCGAGTGCCCACAATTGCAATCGAGTGGAGTTTGATCCACTTAAAACCTAAGTGCAACTCGAATTGTGTCAATGCAAATTAAGTTGAATTCGAGCCCATTACTCAACAAGGCTTGGCTCATTGTGTGTTGGAGAAGGGACGGGGTTGTTTTGTACAACTAGTTTTCTATGATCAATTTCAACTATTAATGGTAAATAATCAAATCAAGTCTAACAAGCTCGCTAAGCGAGGTGGAATTTAAATATTTATACTAAATTTATTTAGCCATACAAGCAGAGCGAAGCCCGAATCTAGCTTTTTCATATATGAAGCGATTTGAACTTGAGCTAATGATATAGGACTCGCCGCAAACCATGTCGGGTCTAACCCAAAACTTGTTTCAACTAAGTGGAGTTTGGATCCCAAATTTGGACTTAAACTTGAGTGCAACTTAAATAGTGTCAATTCAAATTAAATTGAGTTCAATACTCGGCAAATTATGGACTCTAAGGGGGTTGTTTATACAACAAATTCTCTATCATATGATGACCAACTCCAAATTAATGGTAAATAAATCGAATCAAATTTGAAGAGTTCGTTAAATATGACATGACTTACGTATTTAGACTTGACTTATTTAGCTAGCCAAGCAAAACTAAGCCCAAACGTAACATTTTTCAGGTCGAAACTACAGTTAATTATTAGGATTCGCTACAAATCGTATCAGGCCTAAAATGAAACTCGGTTGGACTTGTGCGTATTCTTATAGCTTAAGAGTTTTACAACATTCACACTAGCATTTCTTGTTTTATTTTAAATTTTTATTTTTTAAAAATTCGTTTATCATACAAAATTGAATTTAGACACATCAATTTTTTTTAAAAATTACTTATATACATTAAAAATATTAATATAAAAAATAAAAAAATTGAAAAAATATCTTTTTAACATTTTTTTAATTTCAATAAAAAGAATTATTTTATCATTTTAAAAAAACTTTCTAAAAATAAAAAGGCTTAATTTGTCATTTCACAAATTAAAGATGTAAAGGGAGAAAAGTGGGAGAATATAAATCCTTGCTTTTTATTTATTTTACACGCAATCGAGACGCTTCTCTTTGCTTGATCGGATTTAATTAGGGTTTTGAAAAAAAATTCGACACCTGTCATACACCGATCGCCCATTTTGTTTCACTGTGTTCGCTCATCATTCGAAGCTCCAAATTAATTAAAAAATTGTTTTTTTTTGTCTCGTATTTTTTTATTCTGAATCGGGTGAGGAGAGAGCTTCGATAAAAATTGTTGTTCGTGTTTCTTGTTAATTCACTCATTGTACATTTGCGTAATTCTGCCTTTTGGTTGTGTTAATTTCTCTAAATTAGATTTTAATTTAGTTATTGAAGATTAGATGTGTTTTGTTTTTGGTGGAAGATAGGTTATGGCAAGAATTAGAGATCGAACCGAAGATTTCAAAGATTCCGCGCACCGAGCAGCTTTATCCATGGGATTTAATGAGGTTTGTTGTCTCTCTATGGGTGTTTTTTGGGTATATTTATTCCTTAAATTCATACAAATTGATCATATTAACGGATATTCCTCAATTGTATTGTATATCTTCACATGCTCAAAATGTGGTTCTAGGTCGAAGATTGTGCCGTAGGTTGTTAAAGAACGGTGAATTGGGTTAATATAACGTGATGATGCCCAATGTTAATCGTTAAGAAACAGTCGAGCTTTAGGGTTTGTTTGGTTGCATTTTTTCTGCTCAAGCTTTTTTGTTTTAAAAGTTGGACTGCATTTGGTTATACAACTTTGAGCACATCTGATGTTTTGGTATTAATAAGCCGAAAGTTTTAACATTTATCTATTTCTTTTACGCTAGCTTTTTTTTCTTAAAAGATGTAACAAACCAACCCTTAGTAACATTGCATTTCGGTACTTGATCGTACAGAGTTATAGAGCATTCTTGGTAGATCTGAGTAAAGAAACACAGCTTTTAATACGCTATATAGTTGTTCATGCTACGTGTTTAACCGTACAATGTTCACTTGGCAGTCCAAAATAGCATCTGTAATGGCGTCCTTCGTCATGCACAAACCTTGGCAAAGGTCACCATTCATGAAAGCTGCCCTAAAGACGGTATTTAATCTGCCGCTGAACACAAGTCCACTCTTTAGTTTCCTTTACCTTTCGTTTTCTTTAGAAGAGGTCCTGTGACTGATTCTATGGGTGTGTTCAAGACCGTGTTCTTAATTTGTCAAATTTTCAGCTTGAAAGCATAGGAGCTCTGGAACAGTTTTTAATGAAGCATAAGAAAGATTACATTGACCTACACCGAACCACCGAAAGGGAAAGAGATGGCATTGAGCATGAAGTAAGTCTCTCACCTACACTTGAACTGCATTATATGTTCTGTTGATTTTCATTTTATGTATATTCTACTATGGTCATCATCCCTGGGAATCAGAATAAATCTTAGAATATATATTTTTGCTTGCTTTGTTTGGGTATAAGGAAGTCCCGACTTATTCTTGGTTGAATTAGAATGAATAAAAAATTCAAGTGGTTTTGCTGTTTGAGGTTACTAATTTGTTTGTTGCATTTCTGGTCGTTTCTTTGATGATTTACCTTTCCTAATTTTGCAGGTTACTGTTTTTATCAAAGCATGCAAAGACCAAATAGATATTTTGAAAACTAGTATCAGCGACGAAGAATCAACCTCCAAGGGATGGCTAGGTGTGAAGGGTGATGGTTTGAATGCTGATACTATTGCACATAAACACGGGGTGGTACGTTTACAGTCTTATTCATGTTCTGGTCTTGTAAATTCTACTGAGAGAAAGATTGGGAAACAGGATAAAATAGAAGTTAGTTTTTTTCTTGCAAGAGAGAAGAGTTTCATCTAAGGACTGAGTTCGAGTAAAAGCATATTTTTCAAATTTTGATGGCCATATCTTAATTAATTATTATTTTATTTTAAGGAAGAAAAGTATTTTGCCACGTGAGAAACACACAAAAGTAGACCTGCTTGTGTGAGGGAAAAAATTTACAAGGGTGATCTATTTGAGAACTCTTTATGTGAACCTCAAGGTTGTAGTTCCTTTTTAAAAAGATGTGGTGCCTTATCTTTGGAATAAACTTTCATCCTTTTTCCTCTATTTTTTGCTAATCGAAAGCCAAAGAAAGATGTACCACAAGGTTTTTAACTTTCAATTCAGTGTCTCTTTCTTTGTTGCTTATCAAAACCAATGGCACATTGTATACTTAACCAAATGGGACTAAATACATTAATTTCTGCTAGAGTAAAGATACTCGAACCTTTGATGATTTGGATATTATATTCTCTGATAGGTAGATCTTGCTGGTAACATCTTCTGCTCTGTGATTTGGTTTTCATGGGATACGCGATAAATCCTGTTCAAGTCCTGGAAAAAATAAGGCTACAAGTAGGCTTTTTACTATTGTTTGCTAACTTTTTGTGTTGCACTTTTCCTGATTTCAGGTATTGATTGTAAGTGAAAAATTGCATTCAGTCACTTCACAGTTTGACCAACTTAGAGCTATACGTTTCCAAGAAACTATTAATAGAGCGACACCCAAACGAAAAGTGAAACGGGTCCCTCCACCTAATATTTCCGACAACTCCAGTTTGAAAAATGTAGAGCTCAAGGAACTTGATGACTTGGAGTCCAGAGAGCCTGTGGAAGTCCTTAGTGATCCTGTTAGAGTTCAACAGCAGCTTTTGGATGATGAAACTCGTGCCCTTCAGGTAATAAGCATACTGAAAACAAGTAAACTCAATTCTTATAGCATTTAAGTTAGTCAGAACAAATTTTTGCATTACCAACTCATATTGGTTGACTGATAGCCCATTGTGTCCTTTATATGTCTATTTTCTTCTGTTATTAATTTGTTTTCTCTTAATGATCCTTAAGAAAAATTTAAGCTGCTGCTTGTTTTATAGGTGGAGTTGAGTAGCATGTTAGATGCTGTGCAAGAAACAGAAACAAAAATGGTGGAAATGTCAGCGTTGAACCACCTCATGTCGACGCATGTGCTTCAACAAGCTCAACAGATCGAGCTTTTGTATGATCAGGTAATACGTTCTCCATTATATTGCAACTTACTTCCTTATTTGGGTTGAATACGAGATTTAATATTTTAGTGCCACAGAGGCCCAAAATCAAAGAATGAAAAGACAATTAAGCTATAAACTGTTGTTCACTTATTATTGTTTTTTTTTTTTACTTATTTAATTTGCATAAGCTTTTTTTGCCATTGGTAAAATTAACAGGCTGTGGAGGCTACGAAGAATGTAGAGCTCGGGAACAAAGAGTTGTCACAGGCTATCCAACGAAATAGCAGTAGCAGAACATTTCTTTTGCTATTTCTGTTTGTGCTAACCTTTTCTATCCTCTTCCTGGATTGGTATAGCTGAATTCAACCATAGGTAAGAGAACAAAGTTAATTACTCGATGAATTCTACTATTATTTCTCCCTTATCGTGAAATTGCAACATGTTTTAGTTCTCGTTTCTTTCATGAATTGACACCCACTCATGCTTTAACAAATCTGTCCCACTTTACACGTGACATTCGGCACTTTCTTGTGGATGAGACGGTTGATGTTTTAGCCCTAACTGAACTTGAAAAATCAAAAAGTAGAGATGAGAATTAAAATCTTAGGCTGCATTTTGTGTCATATCTGAAATCACTTCATAAAATATGTCTGCAGGTCTGGTTCCACTTCTTAAAATTCCAATTGTTATTTATTTATTTTTTTAATCAAATTATGCAGGAAACACAATTTAGAAACCCAGCGAGATTTTTTATTGGTTACAGTTATGCTCTTTGTTTGATCAAGAATATAACATGTTATTAACGAGCTTTTCAACAGTTTCTTTGTTTGAAGTCCCTAAACCAGTGAAAAGAAGAACGATAACATGTAAAGTGAAGTAAAAGTAGCTGTTTTAAACAAACTCCATTGAGTTCTTTATGGCCAAAACCAAGAGTAATCTTGTAAGGAAGTATTTCTTTTACGATATCATGGGGTGGATTACCAATTTACAACTGTTAGCCTCCTTAATCAGGCCTATTACACATGCTGATAGAAAGGCACTAAGAAGCGCTGTAAAACTTTATAGGACAGTGATACATTAAATGAATATTTACATTTAGTTTTCGTTAATAATAAAAAAAAAGAGCGGAGTCTTTATAATGGATCACAATTACAAAAATCTTGGTGTAGTGCCTTCTGGTGACATTCCGTGAATGTACATGTTCTACACTTGTGTATTCCTAATATTTTTTAGTTCTTACTAAATTGTTACCCTGCGATTCATGCTTCTGTCAAGCTCTGCCTTTCACCTCCATTCCTTGAGCTGATGGATCTTAGTTCCAGCACTCAACCAAGCTGAGTCTCAAAACCAATGCATTTTTTATTTTTTGTTTCAATAAGATATATACTCAAGCTACTTTGCTGTTTGTTGGAACTCAAAAAGATCAGTCACATACACAGCCAGGGAAAGGATTTGCATAAAAGTACTCCTCAAGCCTTGGGGAATCTTTAGGTTGTCTGTATTGTGGGGCCCCGATCCTATCTTTATGTAGCCTCTGAACCCTTCCCGAAAATTCCTCCCAAGTTAATTTTCCCTCGTCCCATTCGTCTATCAGTCTAACAAAATTTTGCCTGCATAGTTAGGAAGCAGTTGTTATGATTTACATCTACATAGAGAAAATTGACTTGGCATTCGTAAGTAGAACTTGTTAAATTGAGCTTTATCCAAAGAAGCGCACACTAAAATTGTTTGGGATCTCAACAAATCCAAATCCCCGGATGAAATCTATAATCGATCTTGGGTTGGAAATTTGGATTTTAGGAATTATTATTTTTCTTTTTATACAGATTTACAGTAGTAACAGATAAAAATAATGATACATACTTGTCAGGATTGATGGTCTTCCTGAACCCTTCGAAGATCCGATGCCCACGAACAGCCCTAGCCATATTCCCGTCATACGTATATACAAACGCATCACTCTCAAGTACCACGATATAGTCCAAGGCAGCTAGCTGATTATGCAAATGCTTTATATGTTTCAGCTCTTCTTCTGTTCCTAGAGTTGTGTGATCGTAAATATTGGAATACTCTGCACTGAGTGGTAACAGACCTTTTTGCCCATAGATCTCCCCCCCTACTACGTAGATTTTAGTGGATGAAGGGTACCCCAAGGCCTGGAGAAACACTGCAGCCTCTCTAGGGGTCATAGGGCATCCCCCCTCTCTTCGTTTTTCTTCTCCGAGGATATTTTTCTCCTTCCAATGTCTCACTTTGTACAGTAGATTTTCGAGCTCGTTAGATTCTGTTGAGGTGAGGTTGTGTGTGCAACCCGTGAAAGCTAGCATGTCCTTTTCATATCTGCAAATAGTCCAAAATAAATAAATAATAATAATAATAATAATAAATCGAGGATTGATTTTACATCTCTTTATATAAGATATGAATAGATATAATTGCTGCACGCTGATGTGTAGATGGTTGAAACTTGAGATCTCATTCCTATTGGGAAGATGTTTTAGCATCAAATTTGTGTGAAGTATCATACTAAAACTATTATTGTTGAAATGTTTTTGTAGTATACATGATTAGGGGATTGAAGTTCAAAGAATAAAGCACGACACAAATTTCTATTACAAGTAATAGTCTCCTGTGATTTCTTATCAGCATTTACATTTTAGGTCGTTTAGCATTATACAAGGCTTTCGGCCCCGTTAATTTATTTTTTTCTTCTGTTTCTGTGGTTGCTGCTTTAGTTATACACAATCTGATTTTTTTGTCCATTTTTAATTTCTCGTTTATTGGAAATTGACTTGAATTTTGATTGTTATTGTACAATTCTGAATATACCTTCTTGTATTATTGCAGATGGACATACCTTAAATGGAGAGCAATGTATGGTTGGTTATCATTCCGTAGCCTATTAACCAACACCTTTCCGAGTTCTTCAATTTGCTCCGAATAGCGAAGGGCCTCAAACATAGCACGACATCTCAGCCTCTGGATGGAACTGGGAAGGCCATTATTAGCTAGTCGTGAGTCGGTGTGGGTAAACTTTAACACCTTGTGTCGCTTCAACAATGGAACCATTTTTTGCCTGTAATAACCAGCCTGCATATATAATCTAGACTGATGCATTTGGTAGAGTCTTGATAGACAAAGTAGAAGTTATACATACTTGCAATTAATCAAAATGGAATGATATTGCAGGGCCATTTATTTGTTCAATCGAAACAAAATTACGACAATTGTTCTGGAAAATGATTCGCGTATCGATGATATTTATTAGAACTGTACAAGCATCTACGTGTGTTTAGATCATTTGTGTTGTTTGTAATTGTAAGGAATGTTCAATGCACATTATGTAACCATGTATGTATTTTCTTGTACATGGTTCTAAACGCATATCATTACTGGATTTTTTTTTTAGTTTTTTTTATTGAGTTTGTACTAATAGGTGTATGTTTTAGGACAGGTTTCATTCAAATAATATAGGCATTGTAGTTGAGATTTATATCACATACTTGCCTTGGACCATGAAACTGGAGATTTTTGGACAGGTTTCACTTTCGCCAATTTTTCTGGAAGAAATTCCACCACTTCAACATCCTCTGTTAATGCTTTTATAAAATGCTTCCAGTTAAAAATGTCTTTAAATTCACTGAAACAATAATAAAAATAAGATAACCAAGATTAGGAAAATTTAAAATAAAGCATCGTTAGAAAAAATTAAAAGGGTGGCAGTTTGGTAAGTTTTGAGAAATGGATATGTTTGGTCTTCCTTTAATGATCTCATGGGCAATATTTGCAGATGAATAATTGATCAAAAATATATATACTTATAAAAAATCATATGTAAAATTTATACAAACACCTATAAAAAATCATGTGTAGACCTATATGCTTATATTCCGTGGGTTAATAATTTGCTTAAAAATAAGATGACTATTCATAATCAACCAACGTAAGTTTATACGGTTCTTGTGTACATGATTATTGCTAGTTAGGATATATATATACATGCATATATATATATATATGTATACATATATGAGTGATGCATTGCCTCACCTAGGGTCGGTCCGAAAGGAGGTGTGATCCAGTGTAGGAAGAACAAGAGAAGCATTCATAAGCTTTGCAATAGCAACCATATCACTTATCTGTAAACAATTAGTAATTACACATGTTGAGAATAAGAAAAGAAAAATATATATATTTCAAAATCTACAAAACTTTGAACGATATTTTTCTTACCCCACTTTTCATTTGATTTAATCCCCCATTGGCATGAACTAAAAGATAGCCATTTGTACCAGCTGTTTTTCCTGCGATAACCCAAATATATATACTCACAATTTGAAATTAATCAATATGTTTAAACAATCCAAAACTAGATACTTATTAAGAGAGTTAATACTTATTTCTTTGCGCAACCGGTCACTGCATTTGTGGTATTTGTTGCTAATAGGCTTCCTCCATATTTCAAGACTCTGAAATTGAGCATAAACACTAAATTACTATGACAAAATCCTTTCATACCACCTAATACACTTAAATTATTATCTATAATTAACAAGGTGTTACATATATATGGTTATGTTTTGAAAGCCAAGGTGTTACATTTTGTATTACGTTCAAATCATGATCAATTATCACATTTTTTTACCCATATAAGACCAAACAAAATTGCGGGATATTTTTTTCCAAAACATTAATGATGTACTAGCATTGTACGGAAACTCTAACATAGTCGTAGAATTCTAAATTTAATATGATTTTTTATGTTTGCATAACTCGAACAGAAGTGCACATATGCAAAGCAATGATAAAGAGCTGATTGTTTCATTATATGAATATTCTGTTATGGTAACGATAGCATTAACTCGGACGCAAAAATGATAATTTTGAATTACCTAAATGCTACATTGCATATAATGCATGTAGTTTTGGAAACAGAGCGACTAACCATTAACGTGCCGTTGTGCACGAGCTTAGGGCCTCGTTCATCACCACCGACATTATTCTTCCTCGTATCATCAACCTTCTTTGGCACAAAAATATCTTCGACATCACCTTCGTCAACAGCCGCAACGCCTATCGCGTTCTCATTCCCATCGCGCATGAGTGCAAATTTGATCAACATAGTGGACCCCACAAATGCGACCAGGACCAAGATCACCATCCGGGTCAGGCTCGGGCTGCGCTTCAAAATTCCAAAAAAGGGCAACCGCTTGTGGTGGTAGTTTTTCGGTAACATGGCGGTCCGAAAATGAGAGAAAGAAAGCGAGATGAGAGTCTTTGGGGAAAAAGAGAGGAGTTTTTGGTGGTTAATATGATTTTTCACTTTGAATGTTTCCACTTAAATTTTGTTTTTTTTATGAGTTGTGAATTGGATTGGTTTATAGACGTTAATTTAAAATGAATTTAAATTAAATATATTTTGATTGATTTGAAATTTGATTAAAAATAATTTTAGAATTGTTTTCAATCCAATTCTATAATATTGGATTTTTGTTTGGATTGAATTGGTTTTTGATTTAGACTGAACCCAATCCATATTATATAACTTAAAAATTAAACTTTATACTATGGCAGGGTTAGACTGCTCACATATTTTTTGAAATATTTTAAATATAAAAATTTAATATTTAAAATTAACAAAATTAACAAATTTATTATTATTTTATATTCATAAATATAGATTTAATATTTTTATTATAATTAAATATTAAATTATTATATATTAAAACTTTTTAAAGTAACATGCATAATCAAATCATGCAATAATTTTGTAAACAGGAGAGTACTTTTTAACCAATTATCTCTTTCCTCTCTCTAGCTGCACCCTCAACCTCTCCCTCTCACATGGATAATACTTTCTATATTAGAACATTGACAATACTTTCTATATTAGAACATTGACATCATTTTAGCTAAATTTATATTTTTAGCTATTTTAGATAAAAATATTATTAAAAAAATTAAAAATATGCATGCATTAGAATAGGTAAACAATTGGCTATCACTCTACGGTTTATTATCTTTCTCTTTCTTCTCAATTTTTTTTTATATTCCCTTCTTTTTTAAAAAAAAATTATAATTTTTAATTCGTTAAATATATTTTTTGATATCATACATCATATTAAAACTTATAAGATATACTTTAAGAAAAGATTCATATTGACATATAAAATTTATAATTTTGTATAAAAAACTTATCAAAAAGCAATATTTAGTTATCAATATGATAATAATAAAAAAATAAAAAATAATTAATATTGTAACTATTAACTAAAATAGGTAAAATAAAAAAATTGATATTTTAAAGCTACTTTAGCTAATTCGTCTGCCTAAACTTATCCAAATGCTCTAACTAGATGCTACACATATATAAATTATGTATTTACACTGTGAAGGTCACAATGGCAATATTGCAAGTTTGAATTGCTATTGGCTAATCGGGATGAAATCACCAATATAACTATTTTCAAAATTATAAAATAGACTCTCCCACATCATTATGTATACACAAAATTAAGTTCACATACCATTTTCCATTGTAATCTTACGGATCCCCAAATAATATAAAAATATATTCAAGTTTTATTCTTGATTTAAGTCATCAAATTTTTTGTGACATCATAGTCAATTTAGTAACATGCATTAGCTACCTTTTATTTTTTTTTACAAAGGTTGGCCGTTAAATAGAAAGTTGTGGCTACTCTCTCTCCCTCCCTTCTCACTTTCTCTAGATCTCCCCTTATCAAATGTTCAATATCTCAAATTTTAAGAAATATTTTCTAGTCACAAAATTTTAAAAAATTACATTGCATATATATAGCATTATATTGTTATGCAATTACATTATATGTATTATTACATATTTAAATTTATTAATAAAAATATATTTATTTTTAAATTTTAAAAAATATGATCATATAGTTTCGTTTATAATATTACCTATTTGAGCGTATAAAAAAATCAAATATGCAATAAATAAATAAATTATTAAAGTAAATTATTTTGTATTGAAAAGAGAAACGAGTTGAATATGTTTGGATAATAGTTTGATTTATTTTAGTTTTGAATTGGGTTTAGAATGGTTTGAGTTGGGTTTGGTTTACATTGAAATAATGTTTTGTTTGGATTTATATTGACCTACATGGTTATTGGTTTGATTTGGATTGAACCAATTATTATCCCTAATCATATGCTTATTAAAAGAAATGTTTTTGACGTGGCATGGGTAAATATAATGTTACACTAAATCAATCTACTTAAAAATCTTATTTTAATATATGATGTTTTAATTAGTTTTCCACTAAGAAACTATTTAGTTTCATTGTCCGATTTTCGTACAAGACTGTCGGAGAATGACTCCTCGATAACGTTGCAAATCATCTGATGTCACGAGCCGGGTCATATAATTGCTACTTTTAATACAATGACTTGATGCATCTCCTATCGATGCGATTGAGCCCAACCAAGTAAATTTGTGAGTTATACAACTTAACTTACACACCCATTGCAATTTTTTTTTATCGAGCACACAAACTAAATTAAAATTCGGGGGAAGCGATACTACGTAGAAGGGAAACTTGTTAGCATTTCTCGTACCGATAAAACCATATAAAAGTAAAACAAAGGATTAACAAAGAAAGCCATGCATGTTTTTTTTTTTGGAGGTATTACACACACACAAAATTCTGAATAACGATATTAATGTAAACTTACTTGTAATCTAACTACTAACTATAAAAATGTAAAAAAAACAACAAAATTTCATTCTTTTTATTCCAACCAAAATACCCTTCCTGACTTCTAAAATTATAGCCACAAGCATTCTAACTATCTAACTACTGTGTGAAAAGCATGGACTCCATAAATTATTTCATACACTTTTAAATGCCAAAAATACCTTGAATGACCAATCAATCATTTGAATATGAGGTTTGCTTTGAGACTAAAAGATTATTATACGAAGCTGGCATATTTTTATATTCAGATATATTTATCATTTTTTTATCTGACTTGTAAATTTGATTCATATTTTCCTTTTTAATTGGGTTAGCACTATTTGAATTTTCGTATTCATTCGCCAATAAGCGAAGAAGAAAGCGAGCGAATTCTTCGTCTCCACGGAAGAGGTAATATTTTAATTATTACTCTTGCATGCATGCACAGAAATTTGATATAGAGTCTAAATATAAACTTAAGTTAGATAGCATGTTGATGAGTTTGTGCCTTTTTTTATTATTTGTATTCGAGTTTTGTTCTGTATCTTTGCTAATGAGATACATA
>MKEJ01017230.1:0-11320 GCA_001753735.1 Embelia ribes
AAATTACTATAACTATTTTTAAATAAAAAAATACTAGTAATAATTTGTTCTGAAATTATATTAATTCATTTATATTATAATGAAAAACAGAATGCTTGTAACGAGAGGACTTCCCTTATGATAACATATCCCACTTGTAAATACAGATATGGGAATTATTAACACATATGAGTCCCTTTGAGATAGGTGAATCGTTCCCATTTCAAGGGTCATTCTTTTGTAGCACTAGAATGGCGCTACAAAAAACTAATAATATTATAGGATGTATATATATATATATATAATAAGAATGATCCGGAGGATAGGACCGTTCATCGGTTCGGTTTGAGTTTCAAAAATCTGAAATTGGAACAATTTTTTTTCTGGAACCACCCGAACCCAAAATTTCAAAAACCCAAACGAACCCAAATCAAGGAATGCCAAATCGAATCCAAAAATCGAACCAAACTCGATCCATCATTAAAAACTGTCATTGACCGGAATCCGAACTTTCATTAAAAACCCTCATTATGTCATAATTATATTTTTAATTTAATATTTAATAATTTCAAATTTCGGGTTTAAACTCAAAATTTTTTACAAAACCCAAACTCAAATTTTCACAAAATCCGAAATTTGTTAGATTTTAAATCTCAACTCGAACCATCACTAAAAATTTAGAACCGAATTAAATCAATGCGGTTCGGGTTTCAGATTACCCAAGCCAATGCACACTCGTACCGGAGGGTTGCCTTAAGCTAGTTGTGTTTCCTGCAATTGGATAGCCCGGAATTCTACCAATGTATGAAAAAATTATATGGCTATACATAAATTAGATGTGGGCCGTCCGACTGTAAGGTAGCAAGCTATGATATGGCATTCCTCGGATGCTCCAAGAATGTATGCTTATTTGATTATGTTGTGACTTGTAGGAGTATACTTATCACGCATTGCAATTGCTAATCGAACATGCATATCAATTGCTTATCTAATATGCACACGAGTTGTAACTTATATCTATGATCCGATGCATTTTTGCATTCATAATTGGACCTTTAAGTATCAACTCAATGGCCTCGACGGGGCAGGAGGGAGAGTATACACTCCCTTCTCTCTCTCTCCTGTCCCCACTTTTTTTTTTCTTTTTTGTTATTTTCTTTCTTTTTTTTTCTTCTCGTACTTTTGACCCAATTGATAATTTGGATTGAGTATTGTTGCAGTTATTTAGGTGATTTATCTTAGATCTTCAACCTTTTATCACATATTCTCAAGTGCAATTTTTAATCGGGTATTTCTCAAGTGATTGGTGACTTTGGTAACCCCAGATCAGGCGAGATCTAACTAGTTCTATTTTTTTTTTATTTTTTTTTTTACTTTTTGTTTGAATGTCTCTCCTATTGTGAGGGTTTAGTCTCGCTTTACGGGAGTCCTAATCAATCTTAGGATTTCCTATTGGCTGTTTCGTCAGGCCTTCTGCTTGATTTATTGGTGACTTGTTCACTATGAGATGATTACAAGGTAATTCTTAGAGTTTACGTACTCATATTTTTATGGTGTGTAAATTGTTAAGTTCTATAAAAATATTTTGGGAANNCCTATATAAAATTTATCATGTATTCTTCTATTTGAATGAATAAAAGTCTTTGTTGGAAAGAAAAATGACTCAAACGGAAGTTTCACAATTTTTGTAGCCGGCATATTAAAAATGTGTGTGAATATGTAGGATTTTTGGAAGCATGGTTCTATTCCTCCCGTGCGTCTACCTCCAACTGTTTTTTTCCTATAGTCACTAAAACAAAAAACAAAAATGGGAAACAGAAGTGGAAAATATGATCTAAAAATATAGGGTAAATAAGAATACGATTGTAAAATTTATCGGATATGATTATAAGACGTATAGAAAACGTAAAAGAAAAAGTATATAATTCTTAAATTTAGTACTGAAAAATATTTTTAAAGCTTATGAATATCCATTATACAAAAACTTTTATACCTATAATTGATACTCTTTATAAACATACTAATAATTAAAAGAATATCCATAAAATATATATATACATATATACAAATATTAAAAACACTTTCTTTCACTATATTTTTATTCATCTTTTATATAACTTTGTATGAATATATACTGATCAAATTTCCTATAAGTTTTTTAAAAAATATTTCTTTCGTTCTAGTAATATCCGTAATATTCTCTAATCGTTTTTTTTATATTTCTTATATATATCTTTCGTAATTCAGAAACATTTCCTGAGCGTTTAACTTTAAAACTTTTCGGCATTGTAACAATGGTGAGAAGAATGCTAAATAGCATGACCAGAGTTTGGCACATTAGCATCTATATATTGCCACATCATCAGATGTTACGTCCATTCTGTATTATGACAGCAAACCTGAATAGACCAACAGCCTCGATAATGGGTACCAATTCTTATAAACTTGGGTAGTACGAGCATTGAGGTTAGCTCTAATCACTGCATGATTCTGTCGTTGGATCAGTTTAATTTTGATGCGACAACATAATATAGGACTAATTTAATCCGAAGTGTAAGATCTAATCTAAAAACAATCCCACAATAGACAGAGATCAGATTAACATCACAGGAAAGCAACTTTACAATACAGTGCAAAATTGTCTACAAAATAGCAGATATTTGTATGTTTTCCTAGTAACTTTAATATATAGCACACTTGACCTAAAGCATGTTAGGCATGGGATTCATAAAAGGGTTCATATAGGAAAATAATGGCATAAAAAGCAAAGGAAAATAATTTGGGTGAATATATCACATCAAACTTTTTTCTTTTTCCTTTTCTTTTTGTGACAGGAAACATATTGCATTAAACTTAACAATACTAGTATGCCAAGAGTAAGTTTCTTCAAAACTGGCCTTTTTCGAAAACAGATAAATAGATGGAAAAGAAAAAAAAAACAATACATTTTGAGATCATTTCCATGCTTTTCTCCCTCGAAACTGTTTCCCGGCAATTTTCTGCTTTCTCTTTTTCTCTTGGCGAGATCTCGTCACCTTAGCTCTCTTTGCAGCCATGGGCATAGCCTTCTTGTGCTCTTTCTGTCTATTGCTCAATCCACCAGTCTGTCCAACGGAAAGGTCAAAAAGTCACACCACAAATCACAAAGGCTAATGCTATACGTACACAGATTCTGTATAATTTTAAGGAAAAAATGGCACATCATTGTGGCGACAAATCTTATACAAATATATATAATATATAACCTTCCAAAAGTATATTCTTTATTTTTTTTTTTTTTCCATAAAACAATAGCAACTAAACATTGGTCTGACCAAACCGCTTACAATCTAGAATACCCATTTTTGTTATTCAGATAGAGCAGTTCTAACATAACCTAAATTGGCACCTACTACTAAAACAGGAAAAGGGGGAAAACATATCGGGACATGGAACTAGTTTGGCGATCATGTTTAGCAAAGCATGTGGATGAAACAAGGGCAGATTTCTCATTCTGATATAAGTATAATCCTTTTATCATCCCAAGTTACCCACACATTCAGATATAATATTGACAAAAAACCAGATAAAAACAAAATATGTTATCATACATCCTGGCTACCCACCATACAAACAAAAGCATATTAAAAACATGTTAAAAGAATACCCAATTGAGAAAAGATATACAAACCTAAAGAAAGTGTGGCAACCTTACAAAGAACCCTACTGTTGAACACGTCATTACTAGAAATACCAAGAAACTTTAAACAAAAATAATTCTATCTCGAAAACAATCAAATTTCTAGTTGCTGCTGAAACGGCTACAACTGTACAAATACTTAAAGAAAATAATAATTTACTGATTGTAACTACCATGTAGAATAAAGTTTATAAGATCAGCAGGCCGCACCTTTTTTTGTTTGATAGCAGTTCGAGCTTGATACTTCCCACGATCCTCTCGTCCTTCTCTTATTAGTTTCAGCCTTTCCTCTTTGGTTAGCTTCTGCTTTATGTGGGCCTTATTTCATGAAACAGAGTGTCAGAAAGGGTTTTGCAAACCAGAACAAAACAATCACAATGCATAGATAATTTCTATCAATATATCGAACATATACTTGAAAGTGACATAAGAAGCAAAGAAAATAACTCACTTCAAGTTTAGCAGGATCCACTCTCTTAGCACTTAGCTGCTCAGAGCTGGGAACCTTGAAAGCAGTGGCCTTGCCATCCGAACCCTTTTTCAACAATCCATGATGAGCCAACGCAGTTTTTGCATCTTTCTTTGCCTGCACAAAATAGTTTAACAATATAAAAATATGAACTCCAAGAACCAGAGACAAATTACGAGATGACCAAGATCAACACCGCGCAAAACTCCAAACTTAAAAGCAAGCAAAATTATGATTATACAAGTCCACCTAAAATGTTCAAGCTTTTTGGTTACGGGTCCTAGAAACTTCCCAAGTTAAAAGAAAAAAACAACTTTACAAACCAATCTGCCAATGTGGGTGGGTCCTTCATGTATCCAATCTTTTAAATTAGAAAATTGTTTTGAGAAACATAACCACATGTAGCTTTAGAGTTTCAGCTCGATTTAGAAATGAGAGGCAAGTATACCTTCAACTCTTTGATTCGTTTGAAGTCCTCATTGGAAAGGATACCATCTGTTGTATCTGATGAAGCATGTTCTGCCTTCACTCCTGCTAATCTCTTTAAAGCCCGAAGGCTTGTCTCAGCGGCATTAAGCTGTCCATCAAAATCAGTAAATTTCCTTTTCTGTGATTTCACTTCCTTTTCCCCAACACTACTATTACACGCTCTGAGAAACTGCTCAGATTTCTCAACCTCTTCCTCTTGTTCACTCCCATCATCGCAATTCTCTTCGTCATTGTCACCACCAACAAAGTCGTCCTCACTTGCATCACCATCATTTTCACTGCTATTATCATCTTCTTCAATTTCATCTTCACTAAGTGTCTTTATACTACTTCCATCGAAGCCATCTTCCCCCTCACTAAGGCCGCCACCACCAGCATCATTATCCTCTTCTATATCATCTGCCTCTTTATCATCATCGTTGGAAGAAGTTGCAAATTCATTCTCATCGCTAGAATCTTCACCGCTAATACTTCCATTTGCATCCTTGTCATCATCATCTTCCAATAATTCAACACCGGGAACATTGCTGGACACATTGACTTCTCCATATGCTTTAGGCTTTGCTTTTGGGTCAGTAGGACGGCCTCGGTCTTTCTTAATAAGAAGCGATGGGCAAACCTGCATCGTCGATCCTGCAGAGCGTTACACATACATTCTAGACATATACTTTTAGAACCTAGGAGGAGAGAAAAGAAGGTGGGACGGGAGAGAGAGAGAGCTATTTTTTCTGTTACCTCTCTAAATAAGGTAAGAAGGGAACGAGCAGCTGATGAAACAGCCTTTTCGTGTGATTTCCTGTACAAGACAAGATCTTGCAGCAAATCTTCACTCATCAACTAATTGCCAAATTAAAGAACCAGAAATCAGTATCATAGTTTAATTATTCTGTATGAAATGATATTGAGTTAAGCAAAACTTTGCGCAGAAAAGAATTTGGTAACTGTATGATACAATTTTATCAGAATTTGCTAGCTGCATATAATGCAATTTTATTCAGCAATGGTTAGTAAATTACCAAAGGCATCCTGAGGCATATCTCTCTCACCACATTCAGGCCAACAGCAATAGCCTGAAAGAGATAAATGGAAACTGAATGAAATACAAGGAAAATACACAAGAGTAATTAAGAAACAAGAAAATAAATATAATTTAGAAATAGAAGTGATACCTCAGTACGAGAACGATCATGCACAAATTGATTCACTATTTGTTTGAATAGTGGTTCAACTGCGTCAGGCGGCACCTACTCGAAAATGATTTTCTTATAAGCAATCATTGCATCTTAAATCTCAAGATGAAACTGTTAAATGATAATACATGCTTTCTTCCCGTTGCATGTTCTAAGCAATAATATGATCGAGAAGCGGTTTACCATGTCATGGCAGGTCTGAACAGCTGCTGCAAGTAAACTCGTTATATCACGTTGATGAGGCTGCAAGTATAAATACGACAATAAATAGGCAAGACGATATAATAACAATAACAAAAATAGGTAGACTGTGGGATATTAAACCTGAACGTATTTCTGAAGGTATGGGTAGAAGTTCAGTAAAACCAAACGGTGAAGGCCCACCGTTCGGGAAATTACCTTCAGCATCATCATTTTAATCTGCAAGATGAGAAAATGCAAACATCAAAACCACCACAGAAAGGCAAAAGTCAAAGTTGATACAGATATAGATGAAGACTTAATAGCCAATGATAACATGAAATTTAAGGATGGAAAATAAAGTCCAAGTGGTCAATAGAATACTTTGAACAAGGAAACAGTCATAGGCCTGTTTGATTAGCATCTCATTTTCAGTTTTCAAAAGCTAAATGTTTGTCCGGTGTTGGCTTTTCTTATTTCGTTTTCAAAACCTGAGTTCTGTCTCGAAAGCAAAATCTGAGAAACTCAAGTTTTTAGAAGTTATGCTTTCATTTTGAGATGAAACACATAAAGAGAAACAATTTCCCAAGATAACAAAGGAAGCTTCAACATATGCAAAGGAAGTTTTTAGTGGGAAAGTACAATTACCTCGAACCGCTCATTGCAAGTTTGTAGGCGAGAAAACAGCCTCTCAGCAAATCCCTACGGGATAAGGCTCCAATTAAAATTCATACGTTTCAGACAAATTTGAGATTAAAGGATCAAAGCTGAAACCTGGGCATCTTTCAAATGGTTAAGCGGCGAATAGTAGTTTGTATCATTCTTTTCTGATGACGAGCGTTGCTGCTTTTTCATGCTACGAATTGCCCGCTGTAATTTTGCTTTCTTTTTCTTCTTGCTAGAAGATGTACCTTTATGGTGAGCCTGAGGCATCAACAAAATGCAATACTTCAGTTAAAAAAAATATATAGACAATAGAAATATATAAATAGCTAAAGTAAATTTAAAATGGTAAACATGTATTTCTTGGAAGCAATCGGGTTCAAACAACTAAGAGTGCGGATATCAATTTTTTCCCCCTGATACTTACCAAGAGTGCTGATATCTAGTTCCTCAGAAATTATTTTCAAGAGATAAATCAAGTACACAAAATGGTAGATTTTTCCATAAAAAACTTGGTACCTATTATAGGTTTTGTATTACTTGAGCAAATTCTAATGGCAAAACGAAAATTATATACTTGTACACTTAAAAAGAGTATGCTGCATCAGCTTGTAGTTGAGAGACACACCATGCAATAAAAACCAACTGTGACATGAGGTCAATTACTCAAGATGGACAAAGCCTAACAATAAAAATGAAGAGGCAATATAACTGTGCAATAAAAACCAATTGTGACAACAACCCACACTTTAATCCCAAGGATTTGGGGTCAACTAATGGAACAAAAATAAGATATCACAACAGGTTGTGTTGAGTTGAATTTTCCTGCGCCACTCATTTCTAAGGCAACCAGCCCATCTATTTTTTATACACGTTTTTTGCATCACTGGCATCTACGTTTTCAGAGGTTTATTATTCGTTAAACGAAGCCTAATAATAGAAAATCTATCACAATTCGTAAGCAACCCACCTTATAGATAGCCTCCCTATTGATAAGAACTTGTGGCTGCTGATTAGGCTGATCATCTTCACTGCTTGAGCCATCACTCTCGTCGTCATCGTCTTCAATATTCTCATAATCAAGAAGAAATGACAAAGCGGCAATCATAATCCTGTCAAATTCAAATGAAAATGCTTCATTTTTATCAAGACTGCAGATGAGAGATGACACAATATATAGAGAAAGAAAAGGCATACCTTGAAGACGGATGGAAACATGCAGTGCATATTGAATTTGCTGTCCTGTCATCAAACCACACCTTTCTCTTATGAAGATCACGTAGAGTGATGAGTGATCTCATTGCTTTGGCTTCATCCTCTTGCTATGACAATATTGAATCCATATTAAGCATTGCAACAACAAATGAACAAAAACATTATATGGAAGGTACCAACCTGTAGCATTGAAAATAAGATATTCTGAAGAGTCCGATTTTTAGCTTCATTCTTGTGCTTCTGATTCATGCGTTTAATACTATGAACAACATGATCAAATGCCAACTTTCTCAGAACTTTATCACCCAATGTCTGCAGTTCCATGAACAATGCTAGATTCTCCCTGATATCAACTATCTGGCAAGGCACACACTTCCGTCAAGTTTCATATGAAAAATCATGAAAAGCCAACCTAAATTCTAATTTATCCAAATGAAAAATGGAAATTGAAAGATGAAGCTCATATTCTCTATCATTGGTGATTAGTTTCCCCCCATACTTATTTTAATTACTAGACCCTTTCCCAGTGAAAACTAAAGTAAGTCAAGAAAAAACTGTCATTTCCAATCACACACATTTTGAAACAAACTGTCCAACATAATAAAACAATAGAACAGGGCATTCACAAATCAAAACCACCAGAAGCGAACGAAAACGTGATTTAACTTTTTTAATTATATTAACAGCACAATGTTAATGATAAAGCAGCTCGAAGTCAGTTTGAGCCTTCATTGGAGTTAGTGCACGAAGTTTCCAGTAAAGCTAGAAACATACACATGCTTAAAGAAAATAACGAAAGTGGTTTGAACTAGATAGCCAAGCCGTCTAACAGGAATGAGTCACGTGAGGTTCCATCTGAAAAATAATCTCTGCATCTTCTACGCAACAAAAGAAGGGTTAAGCACCAGACATCTGCTATACTCCGTTTACAACTAATCAAAATGGTCCATCCACCAACAAAATGTTCCAAAACAAAGGACAAAACGAAAACAAAAGTAGGAGTCTTCAACTCATGTTCACCAAAGTCATTCCATTTTCTCATCCACTTACCTATTGACTTCAGTAAAACTCCTTCCTAATCTCAAAAAATGAAAACTCGAGTGTTAGATTGAGCAAAAAACAAGTCTAACTTTTATTCTCTGCAACCATGGTGTACATCAATGTACACTAACTACTGCAAAAATCATTCTCAACAGTTGCATTAAAAAAACAACTGAGCTTGTAACTGAATGACGCACGGCGCGACTGTGGATTGAATTGAGAGGAAAAACACATTCACACAATTAACTTGAACATTCCAGTTTCAGTTAAAAAGACATAATATTATTATTTCCAAACCAATTTGAACAACTTTTCAAATGCACCCTAATTTCCTTTTCACTTAACAAACAGTAAAACTCCTACTGAATCCCAGTACTAAACTCAATCAAGTGAAATTGAACTAAGCATAATCCAATCAAGTGAAATTGAATCTAATTTTTTCTTGGCACCCATTGAAGATGATACATGCATCAATTGAGGGTCACCATTAAAAAATCAATAATCAGAAATTTCCCTAAACTTCACTCGAGGTATTACGACACACAAAACAGCATGGCTGCCCATTCTTTAAAGAATACAAACACAATTTAGCTACAAAACATTTACATTTACACAAGTGGGAATTGATGAAATTGCAGAGAAGCTTGTTTCTGGAACATACTTGAAATTCAATAACAAAGATGATGAGTCATCGTGCTAGGTGTAAGAAAATATCCATTTACACCAACTGTTATATTGAGATTAAAAACAACAAAAAAATTCAAGAAGTATCTTAAATCTCAGTAACCAACAGCACCTTTTGGAAACCTGGAACATCTCAATTCAGCTAAAATATCACACATAGGCATACAAAAATATTCATATACATTTAAAATCACAAGTAGTGAGATGTACTCATCAAAAACCCATCCGTGTAGGACCAAGTATATTTACACTTACTGAACAAATATCATCAACAATTAAAAAATACCAAGATTGCACATTGAACAGATAAAACACTACTGCAACTAAACCAAACAACAAAATTCATCCAACACACAAACATATACATAAATGGTCAAATTCACAAAGCAATGAGTTGTCGCTCATCGGAAACCCCTCCTAGTAGGACTAAATATATCAAGACAAACTGAACAGAAATCATCTAAAATTAACAAACAGCAAGATTGCGCATTGAACAGATAACACACGAACCCGATAAAACCGAACATGAAGATTCACCTAACACGCACGCGTATGCATACACTTACATTTAAATTCACAAGTAATGAGTTGTCACTTATGCTGTCTAATAATACTAAATATACTTGCATTAACGGAACAAAAAATTTCAGCTAAAACATATAAACCTGTAATTTCACAATCTACCAGGATACCAATAAACTGAATACAAAATAACAAGTAAGATAGCGCATTGAACAGATAAAATCATAAAACGCAAACCCGGATAAAAAACAAACCAAATTTACCCAAATATCAAAATTCAGCTAAAACGCACGCGCACGCGCACACATGTGCAATCTCACAATCTACCTGGCAATAAAAAACTGAAAAAAAAATCGTCGATATTTAACAAAGAGAACAATGCATATTGAACGGAGAAAACACAAGCCCAATTAACCCAAGCACCAAAATCAAACACGCATATAATTATATAAGCAATCTCACAACTTACCCCAAAAAACATGTGTAATCTCACAATCTACTTGGCCATCAATAAACTCAACAAAAATGGTATAATTATATTATACCTGGCGATTAATGAGCAGGATGAGGGCCTGCGCCACGTGGCACCTAAGGCCCGACGGTAAGGTTCTCGCGGCCTCCCCCAAAAACTCCCCGAGCTCCTTCGGAAACCCCGCCAGCTCGCCGGGGTAAAACGGCGTGACGTGAGCCAAAAACATGGCCCGGTCCCCGAGGTCCTTGGCGACCGCGGGGTCAGCACTGATGCCGCTTACGGAGGAGAACCCGAGCGCCGCCTGCTGCCGGAAGAGGGAGAGGGAGGATTGGAATTGGCCGTGGAGGAGGGTGAGCTCGGTCGTGTAGCCCTCCGGATCGATTTTCATCTTGGATTGGAGGGCGGGGAGGGAGAGGGCGGAGGAGGAGCGGCCGGAGGCGGCGAGGGAGTCGGCGGACATGGTGAGGGGGAAAGTGTCCGAAAACCCTAGAGAAACCCTCGGTTGAGGGGAAAATTGCATAAATTGGATTAAGGGCAAGCAAGTTAAAAACGAATCGCATCCGTCGGTTCAACCGATTCAACCGGTACCGTTATCTAGATCGGTTGGTTTAGGTCACTCTTAAAAACTGATTTGCTTTGAATTGGTCCAAAAATCGTAGAACCGATCAAACCGGTTGGAACAGGTTCAGTTCTTTGTATAATTTTGAATGTTATACGTTGAATTATGATATTTGTAA
>MKEJ01017232.1:0-11877 GCA_001753735.1 Embelia ribes
TCAATAAATAAGATACATACACAATACGCCTCCAAAATTTATACGTCTCCAAAAGAATTACAAATGCGTGAGGATACATGCCATCGTATTAAAATATAATAAATATATATATGTATATATATAATGTTGGATTTTAATATGTTTATTGTTAGTTAGAAGAAAATTCATTTGGGAAAACTCAAGATCAAGTTCGAGTCGAATTCGATTATTCAGATGTTTATCTCGTTTGAGCTCGCGATTAACTTGAGTATAGTATATAACATATATGTTTGTATGTATATATAAAACTATACGTGTATAAGTACATTTATTTATGTAAAAAGAAAAGAATTTTCTAATCAAATCTGTGTCCGGATTGAGTCTTTGTATTTTTATCCGGGCCGAGTTCGAGCCTAAACTTAGTCTTGAGCTCGGGGTGGAGCTCAAGCTCAAGTAGTGTTAATTCTCTTGTCTGATACTTGACTTAGCTCGTTGCCAGCCCCATGCAAAATCTAAAATAGAAATTTGGATAAGAAAATGCCTGTACTGGATTCCCCAAAATGAAAAATAGAACTGGGAACAGAAGTTTCCCAGTTCAAGGGATCACTGTTGCAAACCTGAAATAGGAGATTGAATAGTGTTTGGACACATTGATGGGAGGATTCCATTGGATTTGATCCCTAAATTTAGGATAAGGGCTTATTTAGGGCTACTGGTGGGAGTGCTCTTGTTAGTATAATTGCCGGTTTGAAAATGGTGATGGTTCCGTATGGAAACAAGAAGCGGGGAACACGGCCTTGAAAATATATGGGAAAACGGAAGCTATGATATTATCAAGGAGAATAATTAATACTATGTTTCTTCTTGAAAATTAGTAAACTTTGATGAGTATGCGTATGTAATTACAAAGATGGTAGTATATTTTAAACATTATATTTTTACTAATATATTAATAGAAGTACGGAGTACCGGGATTACAAGAAAAGTGATTAGACATGGTTATTTTTATTTTGCTAGCTTCCTAGCAGTAAGATACATATTAGAAGCAATATGAATGAGCTTCAGAAAGAAAGAGTTTTATTATGGAAATTAGTTTCTGGGAAAATTAGTTTCCCAGGTCTGAGCTAGTTTCCTGCTAATTATGAATATAACTAAGCATTTTTTACTCCATCCAAAGTGTGATTAATCAATCCCAGGGTAGCAAAATCTGTTCCTTTCTGTGTTGGAATGGAAATTCCGAGTACTAAATTCCACATTAACTCTATGTTCGCATTTTTTCCTTTTTGATTAATTTTACCGTCAGGCTCCCCTGTACTATTCTCAAAGTCACTCTTTACCTTCAAACTTTCATCTTTTTCAGTGTATCATGTGATGGAAACTGATATTTTAGTATCTATTTTAATAAGTTATTTTGTATTTTGAGTATTTTATTATTAGTAAAAGTTGCTTGTTTAGTATTATATTATTCTAGTTGGATAATGTTAGTGAGTTCGAGCCTATTAGGGTTATGTTCTTTTATTTATTAGCTGTAATCATTTTCTGGAGCTTAATGAAAAGATTATTGGGGAGTTGATCCTAAAGCTTGTTCTAGCAGTAGAAACTAGATAATTTGGTCATTTGTGCACTGTGAGATATCATCAAGACATCTGAAGGTTTTTTTGTTCACCGATTGAAGCATTGATCCCTCATTAGGATCCGCGTTCGATCGTTATGTTGCATATGGGCCAAAACTAACTTACAACTGCGAAAATGGCACTGCATTGATCCCTCATTTGTAGAACAAAAATTCAATTTTGTCACTACGTTTAGAGTGCACACAGCAAATTTTCTTTTTGGATAAAACGGCATAGGTTAAGGATTTTTGGGGTGTAGTGATACTGAGAGCAGACAAAAGGTCATGGAATAACTATAGATTTGAGGCGCTGTCTTGATGTGTTTTCGGAAATTTCAAATTTTCTTGTCTTGTTTTTACTTGTCTGTGAGCTGAAAGACAGTTTTGGAAACTAGTTTGGCTTTTGGGCCAAGGAAAAGTTTTCCAAGCTGGTCTGTGAAACTGAGGTGTTTAACATGTATTTTGCGGTGTTTTTGTTTCCAGATGCTGAATATAATATCTAGGACCAGAACTATAGATAGCTTCATGGTTTAGTTATAATGTGGGCTGGGGGACCAGTTCAGGAGGGTAAATTATAATTGTCCCTTGCTTGTATACGCATACAACTTTGCATAGAAACTAGTATAATATATAGTGCATCGGATGCAAAGACTTCTCTTTTTCATTTTCCCTGCATTTACAATTTTGGGAATGCCAGGGTGGTCGTGGTTAATTCAGAAAAATGGTAGCTAATAATGTTTAAATTTAAAGTACTGGAACTTAGGACATCTAAGAATTTAAAGAATATCAGCTTTTTCTTGTGAATTGTCGATCTTTTTTTTTTTCATGTTTCCAACTCTTACTCCTCTAATGCATTCTCTCTCTGGGTTTCCCTGTTTTCTCAATCAGTCTGAACTCTTTCCTTCCTTTCTAGTTTTAAAAATTGTTAACGTCAATTTATTGTAGGAAAAATATAGGGGCAAACAATTGTATCATCTACTTTACAAGAGGAAGGCTAAAGACATTCAGGATTTCAATAATTGTGAGTATATTTTCTGTATTGAATTCAATTTTTTTACTTCTTTTGTCAAGAAAACGGGTACAATAGAAAATAGATATTCAACTTTTATTCACTCTTGCGATGAACAGTGCCCCTGGCATTCAGGACTGACCTTCAAAATGCTGGATGGAAGGTTGGGCGTTCACCAATACATCGTTCGGTTACAGCAACTGATGGCACTGTCAAGGTAGCATATCTTCATCTGCCTGGATACTGAATTGTATGTTTTTCAATCAATACTAATTCTAGTAAGCATTTGGATTGTTTTGTACAGTTCATTGATTTTACGTCTCATTGTCCTTTTTCTTTTTCACAATATATGAGTTCATTCGTATGAGGGAAATCATTTATATTTTACTTGATTGTCGAAAAGTCAAAGCAGGATTAATTCTTTCATTGCTAAGAGGATCATTGTTAATGGCATCTAAAGGAAAGTCATAGGATTTATTGCATCTGTTGAAACTTGTAGGACTTGGTTTTCTGTCAGTTTGGTGTTTATGGTCTGAAGTTAGATTGTGTCATACTTTTATCTTATTCTTCGATGGATTGAGTTGAAATTCAATATAAAAGTTGAAGATTATGGTCTGCTTGGTTGAATTTTTTCGAAAAAAACTTAACCTTACCTTGGAAAAACTTTCTTTTTATTCTGGAAAAACCTTTTTTTTTATCTTGCTTTGACTTAGATTTATTGTCATATGTCAAGCACTGATATTGCAGTTATTAATAAAACTGGAGGACAACAGACTGGTTGAAACAGTTGGTATACCAGTCGAAGATGACAAAGGTTCAGTTCGACTTACTGCATGTGTATCATCACAGGTGATCTTATACTCCTCATGATTCTATTATTTTCTACTCATAATTTCTTTTCATGTGTTAAAATTTTTATGACAGAGAGGATTATTTCAATGACATCATATTCCTCCCTTGAGTTTTTATTATTTAGGTAGGTTGTCCATTGCGCTGCTCATTTTGCGCTACAGGCAAAGGGGGATTCTCGAGGAACCTTAAGAGACATGAAATCGTTGAACAGGTTTAAATTTAACCATCCCTTTAGTTCAGCTATACACTTGCGCACAGGACCCCTTGGGTATTTAATCTTTAGCTCCAAATGGAAACTGGATATCAGTCCATTGGAATAAAATCCTCCATTTTTTACTTTAGGAAAGGGAGAAAACGTGTAAATATCTGTTCTTGTACAACACTTTCCATGTCTTGAAAGTCATTGTTGTTGGCAGGGCAAGATTTCTCGTTTCGACCTGGCTTGTCTCTGTAAAGTAGTTTCATAGGAGAAGTCAGCTCAAAGTTAAAAGTCGCTTTTTGAAACGAATCCTGTACTGGAAATATGCTTGATGGATCAGTCAGAACACAATGGAGTATTATCCTAAAAGAAATTCCTGCTTTAAAGACTTACAAAAGCTGTTTCTGTTATCAGGCTGTGCGTCCTGATCATGACTATATTTGCATTTTTATGATGTGATTTTGTTGAAATATTATCCCACATTGGGAATTGATTGAATTAAATTGTGCTATTAATGGGTCCCTCTCCTCCCTACTAATAGGCCTTTTAGTGGGAAGTGTAACGGCTTTAATATGGTATTAAAGCCAAACTAGGTTTGTTTAAAAATTTGTTGATGGTTGATTTGACTTCCCCCTAATATGCACTTTTTGGGCCTTTGATTTGAATTTGGTTGTCCCACAAGTGAGGAGCCATGTTGAAATATTATCCCACATAGGGAATTGATTGAATTAAATTGTGTTATGTAATGGGTCCCTCTCCTCCCTACTAATAGGCCTTTTAGTGGGAAGTGTAACGGCTTTAACAGGTTCAAAATTTTGGTTCAACTTTCTAATGTTTGCAGGTTTTGGCTATAGAAGATATTTTCAAGCATAGGGTTACAAATGTGGTGTTTATGGGTATGGGCGAGCCTATGCTGAACCTTCAAGCAGTTCTCGAAGCACACCGATGCTTGAATAAGGTAAACACCCATCCTTTGACCTATCATATAATTGGTCCTTTCTTGTATTGGCTTTGATGGGTCTGTTTAATGCAAACCAATGATTATTTCCTTGAACAACTCATCATTTATTAGGGATAATTTTTATGCAATATAACAGAAACTTATTATATTCGTTGTACAAGAATTACTGGAATGCAAGTTTCTAATTTCTCAATGGTATGGTACAGTTAATCAACTTTGTCATTATGCATATTAGCAACGTGATGGTTCAACTTGATACATGAGGATTTGGAGTTTGAACTATATTGCTTTTATAATATTATTTCCTGCCATAAAAAGTTTCAAATTGGTGGTTTTACTGAATTTTAGCAGATTGTCTTGAGGCTATATAGGTAGTTACTGCCCATATCTAGTCTATTTTCCAGAGGTGGAGCCTGGATATTTAAGTATGAAATACATAGGGGTGTACTGAAAATTTAACACTAAAATCAGCAAACTAGGACCCTGTATCTTTCAATTGTGGATCGTTATTGCTAGTTCCAGTTAATTGGGGCAACAATTGTTCGCACTTGTGCTTTGATGCTATTCATCCTTGCGTAATCAGCCCTGACAGACTTGTTTGGGGTGTGTTTTTTGGGTTAGCAACGAAGTTTCAACTGATGGGTTATGGCTTGAAATTCTGAAAAGCAGATAGTCTCATCTGTTATTCTGCAATGTATCTATAACTTTTATGCTTACTGAAGTATCTCTGTTACATTACGTTCTCTTCTTCTTTGACCTTCTTTTCCTCTCCTTGCCATTTGTCTCTGTATAAAAGGATGTGCAAATTGGGCAAAGAATGATAATAATTTCAACCGTTGGGGTTCCAAACACAATTAAGAAATAGGCTTCTCACAAGCTTCAGTCCACATTAGCTGTGAGGTACTTTCCAGTTTACCTTCTTGTTGCAAAGGCTATATGCATCAACATCTTATTGTCGTGACCTGCAAAACACATGAAACATTTCTCTTTTACTTGCAGATTATTTATGGTGACTTAGTTGTTACAAATTCTGAGTACCTATGTTCTTTTGGATCCTCATAGTATGAGATTTAGTCATTCCAACTTTTCAATTCTGTTCTCATTCTTATATCACTGTTTTTGTGATGAAATATGAAGAAAAATGAAACTTTAGAAAACTATATTTGTCTTCATGCTATATATGTTTTCCTGTTTGAAAAATTAGTACCAGCAAAAACAAATTTGTGGAATCAACATAGCTTTCGGGCATTTTCCCGGGAATTCTTCAAAGACTATCCCCAAAATCATTGTGTTTGCAGATTTCCTGTAGTATCTATGTTTTCGAATCCAAGAAACAATTCACATAAGCATGGAGGAGTTGTGTTCGCCTCTTAAAAATGTATAAACTATAAACTAGTTCAAGATTAGTTAGGTTTTGAAGAATTTGACTGTTTTTATTTCTAATATTTATATCTGAACACCATAATACCCTCTTGAACGACTCCGTTTGTTCATTGACATTCAGGGCTTATGGTTTCCTTTGCAATTATTTTGCCAATTTCACTGGCACTATATCAAATGATTTGGTACTTTTTTTTTTATCCTACCGCTTTCTGCTGTCTATTTATTCATTATTGTTTCACTTTCTATCCCCTGTCTTGTACATCAGTTTACATGCTCCAAACCAGAAACTTCGAGAAACTATTGTGCCTAGTGCAAAATTCTACCTTATAGATGCACTTATGAAAGATTGCAGAGACTACTTCAATGAGACAAGTCGACGTGTATCTTTTGAGTACACACTTTTAGGTACCATAGAGATTCTGTTATCCTTAGTCTCTCCAATTTATCATTAATGAATATTTTTGATAGTTATGGACTTCTTTACAGCTGGAGTGAATGACTCTCTAGAACACGCTAAAGAACTTGCAGAACTACTCCAAGAATGGGGGCGTAATTACCATGTAAACCTAATACCTTTCAATCCAATTGAAGGATCGGAATATCGGCGTCCTTATAAGAAAGCTGTATGTTAATTTCCCCTTTCTTCTTATTTTAATGCTATCGGGCATGTGGTTTAGAATTTAAAGCGGGATTGTCTTCTAAGCTTGTTCCTATTCTTGTTCAACCTTTTTGTTAACCTATATATGTTATTTCACTTCCTGGGTTGTTTATTGTGAAGTCTTTTAGCCCCTATTCTTGTTTTATTTTCAATTAAAATCAAAAGGGCAAAAAGCTTTAGAGGCTTATAGTTTTCTGTTTTCTCAATCCAGACAACTTCTATGATTCTGTTTTTAATTTTCAGATAGCTAGATTCTTCAAAAAGCTCATTTTTAGACTTCCTTGGGGTTTCAGTTTTTCTTTTAACATGTCAACGGAAAAAGAGTTGCATCTTTTTGGAGGATACCAAATGAGTTGTGTTGACTGAAAATAATCCCGACACGTCACAAGAGTTTAAAAGCCCATTTTAAAAGTTCAACCTAACCACCACAGGAGAAAGAGACCAAGGCCTAGCTATTATTATATAAGGTCTCTCTATCCATGTAAAAGCTATGCACTTTTTAAGTGAGAGATTTGGACTACTTGCATGTCTTCCATCCAGTATCTGCTTCGAATAATCTTTGCTTATGTTGTCACTTCTATTATGCAGAAGAAATGTAGTTATTGTTCTGTGCACGTGGATATAGTGTATCGTTTGCAAACCTTTTTTCCCTGGTTCATTCATGTTACTCTTCCATTGATTTATCTCACTGGAACATATATAGAATCATTAACCTGATTGCATATTTGTAGGTGCTTGCTTTTGCAGCTGCCTTGGAATCCCGTAATATAACTACGAGTACACGCCAAACCCGGGGTCTGGACGCAAGTGCCGCGTGTGGGCAGCTAAGAAATGAATTCCAAAAGAGCCCTTTGCTTGTAGAATCCGACGATACTCTGCAATCCCCACCTGAAGTCGCAATGGCATGTTGATTAAGTGGATATATGTGCAAATTTAGTTTTCCTTCCGAGCAAAACTTATTTTCAGGTCTTCCGGATTTGATATCTTATTGGGTAACTTATACTGCACTCATGAAAAATGAGTGACCATAACATGGTGATTATTCTTGGGAAAGTGACGAACCGGGGACCTAAGCAATGCTATTTGGAGAAGTGAAACTGCGGATAAAGAGGAGGCAACACTTTGTATCAGGATATATGAAACTTCGCTATCTGATCGCTTTGATTCACCTGTCGTTTCGTGTTTGTTCAATCATGTGCCCTTGACATATGTAACCAGTTATGGACTATAGTCGTTTATCGTCTCCTATATGAACGAAGGGGAAAAATTATATGTTGCATATATGCAATGTTATATTGGCACCAAAATGTTTGGAAATCATTTAAATACAACGAATTTTTTTGGCCATTGCTTGACAGAAGAATATTCCAGAGTTATTTTTTTATTTTTTTATTTTCCTAATAAAACCTTCTGTGCTAAGTGCTCCTCCTTGCATGTTGAAGTATTCTTGAGTACTTGCAATTTATGATTTTAAGGAGGTTGTAAATTGTAATTTTTGATATCAACTTTTAAATTTAACTAGCACTTTTATTGAGCTTGGGTGAATGTTTACGCTGGTTTTAACTTTTGGTTTCAACTTGTCATTTGATTAAGCCTATTTGAGTACGGCGAATTCAAACTTGAAGAAGTGATTAGTCCCAGCATGAAATGAGCATTACATTTGCATTTTGAGATTATAATTCAGAAATATTAAGCAGAATTTTAAGGCTCAATTTTAAGGTAAGGTGACACCATAAATATTTAATACGTTATTATTCTTTAATAATATTTACTTTGTTACGTTTTGAGTTGTATGAAATTGTAGTGTTTCATATGATAATGACACATAATCCTTTTGAACTGATAATTTTAAATGTCTGCTACCAGAAATATTACACATATTGTTCTCATAAATTTGTAAGCATAGTTGCCAAAATACCAAAATAAAATAGATAGTGGAAGCGGGAAATGAAATAGGAAATGAAAGCAGGAAATGCAGACTAAAAACATAAGAAAAATGAGAAATTGATTGTAAAATTTTTCGGATACGATTATAAAATGTGCGGAAAATGTAGAGAAAATGTATGTGATTTTTTAATCTAGTATAGGAAAATATTTTTCAAACTTATGAATACCCATTATAAGTGGAATTCTGTACTTATATTTGGTACTTTTTATAAGCATATTATTCATAATTTAAAAGATTATACATAAAAAAAACTTTTTAAATATAATAAAAATATATAAATAATATATTTTACTATGTTTTTATTGATTTTATTTAATTTTGTATGAATATGTACTCGTCAAATTTATTATAAGTTTCCTACTAATATCTGTAATGTTTTCAAGTAGTTTTCCCTATGTTTCCTATGTGTATCATTTGAGTTTCCGAGACATTTCTTATAAAACAAAAAATGGAAGAGGGAAGCAAGACAGAAAGTGGAACATGGAAACGAGGTCTAAAAATAAAGGGATATGGGGATATGATTAGAGAATTTTTCAAATACTCTTGTAAAACGTGTGAGAAATGTAGAGAAATATATGCGATTCTTAAATATAATAGTGAAAAATATTCTTCAAACTTATTAATACCGGTTTTACTTGGAATTTTCTGACAATATTTGATACTCTTTATAAATATAAAACTTACAATTTAAAAAAATATACATAACAGAAACTTTTGTTTATATTTCACTATATTTTTATTAATTTTTTTATTTAATTTTGCATAAATATATACTTGTCATGTTTCCTATAAGTTTCCAAGAGTTTTTTATTAAGTTTCCTAATAGTATTTGTAATGTTTCCCAATCGTTTTCTCTGTATTTTCTATGTGTATCATTTGCGTTTCCGATATGTTTCCTATGCGTTTCCCTTCAACAATTTTCAGCATTTCGTTTTAGTACCGAAAACGAGTTTCCCCACACAAATGGCGTTTCCTGGTAACAATGGATCAGGCAAGAAGCTGCTTTCCAATATGGCACTTATAAACCAATGTCATTATCATCACATGTAACATTAGTCAAAAGAACAAAAACGTTTCAATAGACAATGTTACTCCAGCATAACAAGCGACGGTAAACTTTCCGACCAGTAGTACGAGACAAATACCAATGGCACTTGAAGCCTTTATTTGGTATTGAGTTCTTCTGTGCCCAAACATCAAGTTTAATCTGTAACGGGGGAGGACAATAGCATACACAGAAAAAAAAAATTTGTGCACATAACTATATCTATCTACAATTATGGCATGTATGATATATATTCAGGCCCTCATGGGAAAGGGTTTGTTTGGTTGCAGCTTTTAATAAGCAAATAAATCTGCTTATTTCTGACTAAGAAAAAAGCTATAGGCATCAAACTTAAAATTTCCAGCTCATCTAGGCCAACACAACAAATAAACTCAGCTTAAAAGCTGCAACCAAACAAGCCCCCTGAATGTCAAGTGTCTGAAACTCGTATGAAAAAAAGAATCATCTAATATGATAGATCAAGCTTGGAAAAACTTCCAAATTATGAGTGCTTATAAGCTAATGAAACTACGGTCACAAGTAACACTAATCATATAAACAAAAATATTCCAATAAACAGCGTATTTCCAACAAAACAAGCTACAGTAAACTTTCCAACTACTATTGGAGCACATAATGCAACTTCAGGCAGAGAGAGTATTAATCGTGTGGACAAACCACACTCCAATCTCCACAGAAAATTACTTCACCACCAAATGAGGCTACAACTTGAAAAAACAGAGGGAAACAACATTTTGACAGAGGATTCTAATCAACTTCCAAATGCTATAAACATAGATGCGAACTACATAATCAGCCGATGTTTATATGGACGGCCAAAGCTTCTGGGAGGGTCTTGTGTAAGCAACCTTACCCAATTTCCAAAGAGGTGGTTTCCAACTGGATGAACCCATGACCCAGAAGTCGCAATGGAGCAACTATGATTATGAGCCGATGTTTATTACCAATAAACTCTAGTGTCCTAGAAATAAACCATCCACAAAAAATCAATTACCCAGATTTATAACTACAAATAGGAAACTAAGTTTTTGAGCTGTATAATGGAAATTCATTAATTACAAGGAAACGAAGGAGTTAGATATCCAAAACAACTTTGGAGTAGATTTTCGACGAGCCAATAGATTCGTATGCATAAAAGTTCTACACCTGAAAATTGAGATCATAAGTCAGTTGTATACTTACTGTAAGCATCCACGTTGCATTTTCTACTTCACGAGGATTAGACTTTACGTAGCGATGATTGAAAGTGTAACCAGTGTGCATATCCACCTTGTGATCATCCCTCAAATGGGTAACCAGAAAAGGAATATCTCCGGTGACGGAGCACTCCGAACCAGCATACGGACAGTTGTATGGTCTGAAGTTGCATTGTTGCTCATGCTTGAGTTTGCTGTAATACGGAAATATCTCAGGGCATCCCAAGGAATAGTAGCGACATGGCAGTTCCAGTGATTCTGCCACCTTCTCCAGAGCTAAGCACCGAATGTCACCGAGCTCTTGTCTACAGGTTGGGCATCTGTTATGCACCCGAGTTTTACATGTGGAACAAAGTGTATGCCCATTGTGACACTGCGGCAATAATAATAATAAAAGATAACATGAAAAAGTCTGTCAAAAATCTTAAAACTTCTATACTATAATAGCAGCAGCCTTCGCGTTGCACGGGTTATGTTGAATGATTTTTCATTAAATTGTTAGATTTAATTATTAATGATATTATTTTGAATTTTTATTTATTTTTTTGGCAATGTCTTTAGTTTTATATTTGTTCTTGATTAGCTTATTACATATGGTAACAGTGTAATTTTTCTTTGCTATCATTGCTATCTATTACCATAACCATTTTATAAATTTATCGTACATGTTTTACTCAAATATTATGAATGTAATATATACCAATTGCGGATATTTATATTATTATATATTACAATTAAATTTTACAAAATATATCAATTTTTACCCGTAAACTAACAATGACATAACAAAGATATAATTTTCCAACATAAATTGTTTTGTTTTTTTTAAATTATAATTATGTTGATAATTGTAACAAACAGATCCAAATTAGTTGAATTGACAACTTTTATATAATTCTACAGCCAAAAACAATTTTATCTTTTTTGACATTATAATTTTTTATCTTTTTGTTCCAATTCGTATCGTCAATTTTTCTATCTGTATTAGAACACTTGCAGCAGACTATCTAAAAT
>MKEJ01017237.1:0-10160 GCA_001753735.1 Embelia ribes
TACAAAAAAGTATATTTTTTTTAATTTTATTTTGTTTTTTGATAATCAATATATTAGTAGCTCAATCTCATCATTCAAACACCGCAATCTCAATTGGGTAAGTGTGAGACATGTGCAGGGGCGGATCTGCATAGCGGTGAGGGGGCAGTTGTCCCCCACGTCTCGGGGAAAAGAAACAAAAATTACTCCTATTTTGTTGTATATACGTATATGTATAAAGCAATGCATATTGATATATATTTTAAATCGAGAATATCCTTATAGCTTTTGTTGTCCTATCATCTGAAACTCAGGTGCAGTATCACATTATCGTGGTTTAGAATCATATGCAAGAATAAATCTTTCTTTATTATATTCATTTCGGTTGATATCAAGAAAATAATAAAGAAGTGGGCAGGATTTATAATTTGCAAATAACAATAGCCTAACTACTTGTTTGAACTGGTCACTGATTTTTAACTTTTCCAACTTTATATAATTATTATTTTTATATTTTAATCCCATATCGATTATTCCTCTTTACAAATACTTCCATCATACCTATAAATTGATAATTTCTAATTAGTTATGTAATTTTCTTGAGTTAAAAATTATTATCTAAGTGTTTAATAGATTTTGTTAGGATCTTAGTTAGAGAATTTGTTTGCAAAATTTTATTCAACTCAAAATTTTCTTTCTTAACAATGCATATCGTGATGGTTGAACAAAATCAGATGTAATATTTTATTTTTTTGAATAATTTATGAGTCACATGAGCATTTCTCGGCCTCCAGTGATAATATTTAAAAAATTTAAATAAAATTTGCCCCTAACCCCGCGTAGTGGATATATTTTCCGGTTCCGATGGACATTCATCAATGCACCACTGCACCAGTATTTATTCGGTAAAAAATATACAAAATTAAAATGAAACCTCTGAAGGAAAAAAAAAAGTAATGAAATGATATGGTTATCTCCCATTTACAAATCATAATAAATATTCCATCCATTCACAAATAATTGATACATTTTGTTTTTCATGATTGTCAAAAAAAATTAATCACTTAGAAAGTTAGCAGTTAGACAAACATAAATAATCACAACTAGCCTTTGTAATCATTACGAGCGAAAATAAGAAAAAAATATCATAAGGATATGTATGTTCTTTTCTATTTAATTCTTTTTTATTTTTTTATTTTTATCTAAAATCATGTATTAGCTTGAATGTATCATTTATTTGTGAACGGAAAAAAAAAAAAAAAGAAGTTAAATTAAGCTGATTGATTTAAACCTTATGAATTTTCTAATGGTCACTTATCATCACGAGGTATTACTTAGGATTTTAGGCACTTTGAATAAGGTGCGCTTCTATTGTAGTATTGTTGATGATGATCACCACAGGATCGTGCAAGATAAGGCAACCTTTAAATGTCACCTTTTCATCATAAGCAAATTAAACCAGAAAAAAACAAACAAACGAACAAAAAAAAGGACAACAACAACAATTGAAACAACAAAAAAGTGGCTGACCATTTACTTCAAACTTGAACAAACTATCTTTCGTTTGAATTTTAGGGTTCTCCCCTTTTAATTGAGTACGGGATCTTTCGAAAGCTGTGACATGGGCAAGCTTGATTTGTGAAACCTATATTTAAATATTTAATTGAATAGTTATTTAATACTTAATTTATTCCAATATAAGTAAATAAATGTTTATGAAGTGTTTGATTTTCTGGTTGAGTAATTGTTCTGGATTGATCTTAGGGAAGCCGAGACGTATAGGGTTCGATTTTCTGTATGTATTAGTTGTACTCTTTATTTGGAATAATGGGGGGAATTTTCAAGATTTACCCATAAAACTCGTTTTGCTAATTTGGTCATTTGTGCCATGGGCGATTTTATATAGAGGCAGGCAAGGGAACGATTGACCCCCTTAGTAAATAAAAGTTTATATATTTTATATATTTACTTTTGCTATATATTTATATAACGGCGACAACATATTGTATAACTAGTTTGTCACGATGGAGAGGGGAGACTATACTACTACCATGAGTTTATAGGTTGGAACCTGACACATTACTAGTGCTTTTTTTCTTCTAATTTGACTTTATAATGAGTTTTTCTTTGCACACAATGGTGACAAGTTCTTTTATTTGTTCCCCTTTTTTTATGTTATACATTGTAAATTTGATTTTATAATAAGTTTTATTTTGAATACAATAGAAATATACAGATCAATTTTTTGTATAATTTTACTAAATTCTACTAATATGAATCCAAAATTGATCTTTTACACGAGTTTCAGTTTGAATACAATAGACATATTTAGTTGCATTTTCAAATTGAATCACGTGTTTACTGAAGGAAGAAAGTAATAAATTTTACAAAAATAATTTTTATCAAAAAAATATGGTTGCATATTGTTTTTAAAATTCTTTTTGCTTTCATAATTTTTTTATTAAAATATTATCAGTCAAAATAACCAAAAATTTGGTTATATAAAAATATTTAATTAGTTGGTTAATTTTTACTTTTTTTTGTAATTTTATTTAAGTGAGTTTATATGACTCTATGAGAATTTTGATGTTCCGGTTAAATTTCTCCGTCCGTCCCTAATTTCTGCACCACGAATATATTCATGAATAACGATATTTGATTCAAAGGTTGACACATCGATCATTCATTAAGAATCAATGTTTCCTCAACTTTTCGACATCTACTTTCATTGATATCATATCTTGATGGAAAGCCAAATTTTGTACAAGTTAGTCGCCAAAAGTTTGGGAAATCATTGCATATTTGGCTAACAAGAACATGTGTAGCAATCATGGGTATGATAGATATATCGGCAACATACCACGTTGCTCTATTATATCACACAATGTGTATAAAGGTCTAGGAAATGACTTACGAAGAAAAGTATGAGCTTATTGCTGAAATGATTGAAAACCAAATATATAATCAATAATGGCGAGTACCAATTTCAATGGAGAAAAACCACAATGGAACCATGTGACATAAGCATATAGTACATATTTGGGATAAGAATTATATATATATATATTATATATTTAAATATATATATATAATTCTTATTCCAAATATATATTATAATAAATTCTTACGTACATATATTCATTATTTAATATATAAGTGAGAGATTAATAATATTATAATTAATAAATAATTTATTTTTTATGTGTAATTAATCTATCACCTCCGTGTTTAATGATATACATATAAATAAGAACTTTCTTACATATTTGTATACTTTTTCAAATCACAATCATATAATATTTTAACCCATGTATGAAAAATATTAATAAAATCAATTTAATGCAACGTAGGAGCATTGGGATTTGCAAAGTCAGAAGTCTTAAACTACAGCTTTGCTAGTTGATAGTGACCATTGACTAAATTACATTATGCTAATTAAACATAAATGAGCAGTACTGAGTTGCACTTCTCTGGGCTAAGTTGATTAAATTATCTATAAAATCAATTTCAAACTCCACTTATTTAAAAAACAAAATAAAAGCAAAACACTTATAAATATATAGCAACAAGATAACGAAAAATATTCATAACCGAGAATTACGAGGCTATGTAGTCGAATTCTACTTTCATTTCATCCTTCCCTTTAGATTTAAATGCGCGAATGAGCACCAAACATAGCGCGTAAGAAATCCGAAGAGCTCGATAAGGAGTATCCATCGTCAAAAAGTACCAAAAAAGGTTTAGGCTTATCGATATGCAAGGGTAAATACATTCCAATAAGAAGCCTCAATATTTTTAATGGCTATCTACATAGACAGGTTAATTGTTATGAGCCTAAATACGCGAACCTGATTAGAGTGCATTTTAAGTCTTTCAAAATACAACACCACAAAAATAAGCTAACATTGCACATGTATCAACAAACACGAACATTACAAGAAGCTATATACATACACCTATGACCATGTCACACCACAAAAAAAGTGACGGCTGGCCCGTCACCTCTCCCTCATCGCCCATCAGCCGAAGTAAAAGAATCTGCAAACCCGGTTGGCCTCGAGGGAATGCTCCCTTTGCTATCTGCTAAATCCAAATAACCCGAATCCTTTCCTTCGGATTCTTGCCAACCCTTGACCATTTGATTAAGTGGCAAACTATAATCAATCCCACAATACTCCTCCGTATCATCATCTAGGGGCTTCCATTTCTCGACAAGTGGCACGAGCACATTGACTGCGTGGCCCATATCAGGCCGCTGGCTTGGTTCCCGAGCTGTGCAGTGACCTGCAAGCTCTGCAACGATGGAAATGCTCTCGAACGTCTCTTCCTTGACCTCGAGGGCAGGGTCGATGGCAGCCTTGAGCTTCTCCTTGTCCGATTTTATTTGCCAAAACCATGCTGCTAGGTATTGGCTCTCCTCGGGCCTGTCCTCGTCGAGTGCCATTAATCCCGTTATTAGCTCCATTAATACGACACCAAAGCTGAATACGTCGGCCTTAGTTGTAATTTTACCAGTAACTGCATCAATTCACAAATCATCTATTAACAAGGCTACCGAAAAGTGATAGTTAGAATGCAAAACACAAGCAAAACTTAGAAAAGCACAAAGTGTAATTCGATTTGTTGAACTCTAATAAACAATCTAATAAATGAACTGTTTAAAATTTTCGTAACTTGGTTATAAATAATGTACTCAAAAACATGGAACTTACCAGCATACTCAGGTGCAAGATAACCAAAAGTCCCAGCAAGCCTTGTCACTACGGACTTCTCCCCGTTTGGGGCGAGTTTAACCAACCCGAAATCCGAAATCTTAGCTCTATAATCATCACCAAGTAATATGTTCGAAGATTTAAGATCTCTATGAATAAAGCTCTGATGAGCTAGAGTATGAAGATACTCCAGTCCCCTAGCCACATCCAATGCAATATTCAACCTCCTCTTCCAAGATAGAGGCTCTAATTTAAAATTCTTCCAGTGGAAAAGGTGTCGGCTCAATGCTCCTTGAGGCATATATTCATACACCAACATTCTCTCGTTACCCGCGACCGAATACCCAAGCAAAGATACCAAATGACGATGACGAACCTTTGAGAGAACTGCAATCTCGGCTTGGAATTCGTCGATAGCTTTGTTACTAATCACACCCGATTCCATTCTTTTCACCGCTATTTTCGTGCCATCGTCTAATTCCCCTTTATAAACAACGCCAAAGCCACCTCGTCCGACCTCATTAGCTGGCGCAAAGTTTTTGGTTACATTTCGAAGGACTTGAACAGATATGATCAAGTTCCCGGCCTCGATGACATGGCTCTCAGCCGTACCACTGCCACTCATGCTTCCCGAACCACTTCCAGTTGCAGTGGAAACGCTTCCGTTTGTATTCGCAACAGCAATTTTTAGAAAGTTGTCGGGATCTGAGGAGTCTCTAGGGTGGACCACGAGAGTGGTCGGAGCTTGATCACTACCCTTTCTCTTCTTACAATAGCAAATTAACAAAGGAACCACCAAAACTACTAGAATTACGAATATTATAACCGGGGCAATAATTATAAGTAACTTCGAACTATTCGAGCTTCCCTCTTCTTGACTTGTACCATTCGAATGACTAAAGCTATTTGGAGATGATTTCGAATTTGGGCTATTAGGAGCTGAAATTGAACCTGGGCTATTAGAAGGGGATACTGAACCTGCCGAGGGACTAGGGGGTGGTTCAGTCTTATTATTATCGAGTAAAGGATTATCAACTATTACCAGCTTAACCGAGCGACCGAAATTAGGCAATGGAGCCGAGAGATTATTGTCACTAACATCTACTAGAGACAAAGATTTCAAACTTGTCCAATTCGAAGGGATCGGGCCAATGAGATGATTATATGGAAGCTTAATTTGAGTTAGGGCACTTAAGTTTGAAAGCGAAGGACTTAACGGCCCTGATAAATTAAATTTGGGCAAATTAATGGTAGAAACTTTATTATTACCATCACAACCAATTCCCAACCATTGCCCGTTGCAAGGGTCATTACCAGTCCACGAAGAGACAAGCCTCGAAGGGTAATTAACCGTATCGAGAAATTCCAAAAGCACCATCACCTCGGGGGCACAAGGCACGCCAGGAACTGTTTCGCAAAATGAATTCGAGCTAAATGAGTAATTAGCTGTTTTTATTTTCGGAATGGGACCCATAAACTGATTATTGTTCAAATCTAGGCGGTCTAACGGCAAATTTGACAAGCTCTTTGGTAACAAACCTACGAGCTCGTTGGTATTCAAGTTGAAATCTTTTAGAGATACTAAATTCCCGATACTCTCGGGCATTTTACCTGAGAACTTGTTACCGTGAAGCCATAAGCTCGTGAGGAATACCATCGATGTCACCACATCGAGGGGGCCAGTCATTCCTCCCCCGGATTGGCCATTTAGCCAAAGTGTCTGCAAAGGGGAATTACCCAAACTCGGAGGGATAGGACCCGAGATTCGATTCAATGCCAATTTCAACGTTGTTAGAGATGACAACTTGCCCAAAAAATCTGGCAAAGGGCCGGCCAAATTGCAACTCATACACGACAGGGTTTGTAACTGGGCCGAATCTAGAATCTGAGGCGGCAATGCCCAACCGGTACTCGAATTTAACGGTATATTATCGAGAGCCAAAACCTGTAAGCTCACGAGCCCATCAAAGAAATTGGCAGGGATCGAATCGAAATTGTTGTAATCCAAATACGCGTATTTGAGCTCCGATAAGCCGCTAAACGAGGGGAGCATACCGGTGAATTGGTTCTTTTGGAGCCCTAAATTGAAGAGCTTGTTCAATTGATTGAAATTTTGAGGTAATGGCCCTTTTAGCCCCATGTTTTGGACTTGAATTTGGGAAACCCTATCCCCTACACAAAACACATGGTCCCAACGAGGAGGGCCACAAGGGTCATTTCCAATTGCAGGCCAGTTTAGGAGCTTTGGATTTTCCAGCCCTTTTCTGAATTGATCGAGAATTAAGTAATCGTTTGGGTCTGTAGCTGTGAGAGCTAAAGAGAAGAGAGAGAGAAACAGAGTTGCTAGTAGCTCTGTTTTCTCCATTGCTGAGAGAGAGAGAGAGAAAGAGAGATGGGGAAAGGGGGTTTTATCCAAAACCCAGCACAATTTTTGTAAAATTGGGTGAAACTGAGATAGTTTAGGAGATTGGAGCTTTAGGGTGAGAGAAAGTGGTGATTGGAGTGAGAAACAGAGTAAGAAAATCCCCTGTTTTCCGATTAGTTTTAGTAACAGAGGGAGAGGGGAAATGAAATTCCTCAAAAACCCATCTCAATTTTTGTGAAATTGAGATCGGTTTAAGAGATTGGAGCTCTCTGGTGAGATAAATTGATGCTTAGAGAAAAAAAAAATACAGTAGAAAAAGGCCAGTCTTGCATAGATCCAAGTACAGAGACAGAGACAGAGACAGAGACAGAGAGAAGGTTTGCTCAAAAACCCATATCAATTCTTAGAGAATAGAGTGGAATTAAGAATGGTTTGAGCCAAAGACGCTCAAGGGGTAGGGAAAGATTGATAATTGAACAAAATACTTATTCATGTGATACAAATATTAATTAATTAATTAAACAAGCGAGTGACGGAATTTACAGTAAAGATTGTCGCCGAAGATTGTTGAGCATTTGACCACCACAAATTAGGATCTTTGCTGAAAAACTGGTGTCGAAAATGTAGGAAGAATTGAGAGAGACACACACGTCGCACAGAGAGAAAGAGAGGGAGAGAGAGAGATGAAGAAAGCTGGGGAATGCAGTGGCGGGCAGTGTCGTACAGTCGCTTTTATCTCTCTCTAACCCGCCTGTCTGGCAAGTTTTGTACTCCTATTTGGACATTATCTTATTTTGTTTCTATTTATTTATTTGTTTTTTGAAGGTTAATTAGCAGACTTTGAAGGGTATAACTGTATTTTCTCACATAAAGTAGGAATTTAAAAATTGTTGCATGCTGGGTCCCCTGACCCCTGGTTCTTTATTAAAAACATTACTGTGAATTTTATAAAACTATTGTTGTTAAGAATGATAATAGGAAAAAGAGATAATTGGTCAACACACTGCAGATAAAATAATTTTATATAGTTTGGTAGCTTTATTGCTACTACCTTCAAAAAAATAAAAAATAAAAAATAAAAAATTTATTGTTATTGAATGATTCTTCTAAGGCTCAATCTATTTCCTATTACTATGCCATTTTCGATTGTTTGTGTATAGCCTTATTTATTTGGTTGCAACTTATAAGTTTTAATTTTTTAATTTTTTTACTTAAAAATTAAATAAAATTTTGCTACTCAACTTATAAATTAAATTTATTTATTATTTTGACTTAAACAAGTTAGTAGTATTCAATTTTTAAATTCAAAAATAAAGTATCAACTGTACAAAATATTTCATACACTTTTACTTCCAATTTGTCCTTCATATCATTTCTTTGTAACAAAAGTCGTAATACTTAATATGGTAAATTAATTATTTTTAACTTGCATATATTTTGTTAAGAGATCATGCAGTATCCGTAATGATAATATTATATTTTTAAATATTTGGATTGATAATAATCACAAAAAATAATACTTAAGTTATTTAAAATAAAAATATCAAAAGTTAAAAAATTATAACTTGCAACTGCTCACATATCTATCAGACATAACAAAATGTTTAAATATCATATTAATTCTCAAATAGTACAAATTAGTGTCGCGAGTTCACGAAAATATCTTAAAATTTTTATATGATGCATACTTAAAATATCGATATATGATAACTACAACACTTCTATATTTTTATTAAAAATTATTTGAAATAATTTATTAATTTTTGTTTTTATGCTATTATATAATATTTTGTTAAATAATAAATTTATGAATTACATGAAAAACAGTTATACATCTACTAATTTCCTTGGAAGCTACCACCAAACCATCCCTCGGAGTTTTGTATAAGGACATATATAGTGAAACAATACTTTATTTGGATTTAAATAGTTTTTCTACATAAAAATTCCCAGCAAACAATAGAAAAACAAGACCTTATTATCTTCAATTTGGGTATTGTTTAGAGACAGGGAAGATTTTGTTGGTGGAACGTGACAAAACCGATGAATTTTAGCCATTTGGCTTAAGAAAATGCTAGAATACAAGAATGCCAGCCGTCCACATTTGACTTTAAAATTTAGCGGTGTTGGCAACAAGTGAGAGGAGGAGGAGAAAATGCCAAAACAAGGGGAACAAAAACATATGTTAGGAGATATAAGGTGAGAGAAGTTAATTTCTAAGGAAATTAATTGTGTGTTGAAATCATAGTTGTGGAAAACGGGTCAAGGGTATATAACAATTTAACTTTTAGCTAAAAAATAGAATTTTGCAAATAAAATTATAAAATTATTTCCAAATTGTAAATTTTTATGACTAAAAAATGATGTATTACCCTTATACTATTTTTAAGAGTGTCAGATCTAAGTCACCGATTCGTAGAGTGAGAGTGAGAGAATAAGAATATCGGATTTGTAATTCAAAAAATAGTAAAAATAGAAGTGAAAAAAAAATCAAGCAAGGATTAAAAACCGAAATGGCATATATACATCAAACATTTGGAAAGTTAATGTCAAACACTCCTTTTCCGTGGCAAAGGGTTATCTCCAAATTGGAGGCCAGAAATGATATAAGAAACGAAAATGAGAAAAGTAATCTTATCTTAAAATATAAAATAACCTGAAGCAATGACATTATGAATAATTGAACAAATGAAATATTACTAAATTGTAAATTCTGTCATATATTTTTTAAAGAACTTGTGTAGTTGCAAAGTAAGTTACAATATAAATAGAATAAGTATTACAGAATAATATTAAGAATTATTCATTTTTTATTTGTGTGAGCTTCTTAACATGAAGGAAACTATTCGAATGTGGGTTTCCCATATGAGTATAGGAAATGGAAATGGTTTTCTATGAAAACTAGTTTTGTCAAACCGTGTTTCATGAGCTAAGGTTGAAATTTAGGTTAATATTTCGATACAGTATAAGTGTTAGTTGGTGAAAAATTTATGATTTTCTATATATATTTATGATGTTGGAGCTTATAAAAATAATTAATTTTGAATTATTTTTATATGGGGTTCACATAATATTTTTAGCCGTTCTTAGGTGGGTTTTAAAGC
>MKEJ01017242.1:0-13375 GCA_001753735.1 Embelia ribes
AAATCGAGATTTTGCAGATTTTGTACCTATACCTTTTTTTCATGGAATCGAACTAAGTTTATATTGCTAACATTTTAAGATTTAAATCGTTATTTTAACAACCATGGTTATGATATACGTATGTAGAATCTTGTGTAGAAACTATTTATATTGATAAATCATTGATTGAACCCTCGAATTTGAAAAATGAGTTGCTATCGTCTAGCATTGTATCGGCTCAGTTCATGAGTTGGAGATCAGTGGACTCGAACTTCTGACATCCGATGCAGGGTGAACTGCAGCCTTTCAGATTCCCAATATTGATCTCTTCTAAATAGGATAAATGCATAGGATCTAACCATATAGCTTGTAGATTTTTGACTCATGATTGTCTCTACGTGAATCATTTTTATAATTGAATTGTTAAGTGGATGCATCTATTGATGATTTTATTGTTTGTAATTGGTTGGATTTGGTATGCATAGGCATAGGATTTCTTTAGTTGACAAAAGTTATGAATACAAGAAATTGAAGATAGATGATGAGAGAATAAAAAATGTTTGCAAATGAAGTGTTGATTGAAAAATCGATGTTTTTTTTTCCTTTTCCCAAATATTGTTCTTTGTTCCCATCTCATGTGTCCTGTAGTCTCATATGGAAATCATTTAATTAGTTGATTTGCTTCACTTGAACTGTTTCATGTATGCATCAGTGATCTTATTTTTGGGTAATTGATTGGATTCGGTTTGTTTAGGCGTAGGATTTCTTTGGTTAACAAAAATTATGGAAACAGAAAATGAAGATAGAGACAAGGAGAAAATTAATATGTTGCAAACGAAGAGTTGATTGAAAAGTTATACGATTTTCTTTTCCCAACTATTGTTCTTTGTCCTATCCGATGGATTCATAGATTCAATATTCAAGCATATGGTTCTGGAATTTGTAAGTGTTCATGTGCTGGATTGTTTAAGCTGATTTGACTACTTTGTTTGTCACTTAATTTCTGGGGTTTTAAAATGACTTTCTGATTGACCTTGTTACCTTTTTTTTTTGAAAAACAAGTTTTTGTCCGATCATTTGGCAGATTTCTAAAATTAGGTCGTGTTATTGTGATTATTTGGTTGACCTTAGAAATCTTGTTGGGTAGGCTTAGAAGTGGCTTACAGTTCCCTGATTCTCCTGTCATATGCATCTCTGGCACTTTTTTAGGCGTATAATTTCTTAGCCTCAGGTTGACAAAAACTACGAAATTACAAAGTGAAAACAGAGGAGGAGAAAATGAAAATGTTTGCAATGAAAAGCTGATTGAAAACTTGAATTATTTTACCAATTATTGTTCTTTTTTCCTGTTTGCTGGGATGCCTACTCCTATTGTTGAGCACATAGATAAGGAATTTGCAGATGTTCATGTACTTGATTGCATAAGAGTTGACTAACTTCCTTGATTCAGCACTTAATTTCAAGGGGTTATAAATTGTGATTGTAGTTTTCCTTCTGATTGATTTTAGATTCTCATATACTTGGGCAAATTTTTGACTGATCATGGAGCAGATCTCTAAAAAATAGGTTTTGCTACCTTGATTATATGGTTGACCCTTGAAATCTTGTTGGGTTGGCTCAAGAGCGGCTTTTTCCTGACTAAATGGATAATGACATACATGAAGGATTTTTCTCTCTTTGATGGGTTGAGAATGAGGCTCTCCCTTGTCTTGAGTAGATTTTTCTTTGGAGATTTGTACGTACCGACTGGGTTTTGATTTGAGTGCAATTCTTTGACATATTACATTTTGAATCTTTTTAGCATATCTTCAGTGTATTTATTATGCGAAACAAAAAAGTTATCCTTTGGCTTGCCAAATATGTATTTCACGAAAATATTTCATCCAAGATAAATGATTTACTAATGGGAGAAGATGATTCCGTAGGAATATCAATCTTGCAAATGAGGATCATTTAGTACCTTCTTGTCTAACTCTTAACAAAAGGGTTTCAAATTTTGAATCCTTAGGAACTACTTGGTCAGCTTTTTATAATTTCAATTTGTGTCAAGGATATAAATATATTCATGCTGATGCTATTGGTAATTCGTTTCCGTGTTCCTCATTTCCTTACCATTTGTCTTTTAGGTATTCGGATCTATTGTCGGGGTGAAGCTTATCCTCGAAACATTTCCTGACATAGGACGTGGGCCGCGTCTAAACACTGACATTCATCGAGGCGCCTTGACAGAGGGATTACTAACATTTGGGATTGTCTTTATTTCACTCTCTCTCGCGCAAAACCTCCCTGGAAGCTTCTATCGGAAAAATTGGATTTCAAGTGTCTCAAAACTCACTCTCCATATACTTGGGTCAGATCTGACTGGCGGTTGCATGAGCCCTGCCTCTGTAAGCGCCTCACTCGTCTTTTACTAAATATTTATGCATATCTTTATTTATGTCCGTAGGGGCAGAGCCACCATTGAGTTAGAGTGGTCAAGCGCACCTTGGTTTGTTGCAAAAACTAATGATTTTTTTATGCATATATATGTGTGTGTGTGTGTGTGTGTGTGATTTAGATTATAAACTTATACGGTACAAGGCAAATCCAATGATGGGGTATAACATGGCCCAGCTGATAAGCCTTGATGTTGAGAGCGCGAGGTTAGGGGTTTTAGCCTCCCTGACAACACTTTGTTTTGTTGTTTTCACTTTTTTTTTTCTTGACTTTTATATGAGACGTAGCATATTTAGTAGAAAAAAATTATTATTATATTTGTTGGATAGTCTTTAACTTCAAGACATATCTATTGAAGATCTTTTCTTCAATTATATTATTGTAGTTCGTGATCGGTTCACATCTATTGTTGTCATTTCTTTTGAAACTTGTAACACTACTACTAGGGTTCTAAATGAACCAAGCCGAGCTTGATACTGCTCAGGCCCAGCTCGTGATATCAGAACCTCAGCTCATGCTTGAGCTCGGGCTCTCACGAGCCTTAAATATAAAGCACTAGCTTGGGTTCACTTAAGGTTCTTGAGCTTGAGCTCGTTTATCAGCTTGGCTCTTTAAGCCCCAAAACTCTTGCTCGGGCTCTCATGAGCCTTGAATATTTCTACTTCTACTATATTTCGTACTGTATGCATATATATTTTAGGTGAAGCTGTTGGATATGCGGGTTTTGTAGGTGATGGGATGGGCGTATGCACGTGGGGATCACATGACGAAAGAGCATATACTCGTGTACTGGCTTGCCCCAATGGAGGCCACTTTGTTGGCTGTTTGGGTGTTTAAGTTGATTTCGCAGCCCGTGAAGGAAAAGGAAAAGGAGAACACGAAGAGGAAGAAATCGGATTAATGGGTATTGAATTCTTCTGCATTTAACTAACCTTTTGGGGCCGGTTATTGAGAATGGATTTGAATTCCTTTGGTCATTTTTTGTGAATGTAACTTTTTGTTTGTGGATGTAATAACAAGCACGTTTGTAAATTTGTGGTTGTAAAATCTCTCATTCAAGTGAAAAATTAAAGGGCTTTTGGCATTTCCTTGGCTGTAAATAGTTGTTTTTTTCCCCTTTCATTTGGGAAAAATTTGGTGGTTTGGTTGAAATAGAGATTCATTAGTACTTGATATCATTAGTTTGCATATAAATTTTGACATGGCAAATATCATAAGAATTGGAAAAAATCTTGAACGTATTGCTTTAATTTACATGTAAATCATGATTATCATGTAATAATTAATTTAGCATTTTAGATGAAGCGATCTGAAATAATTAAGATAACAATATAAAAAGAAAAATGAAATTTTATATGATGTGGCAATGTCAATGTTATGTAAACATAAAAACTGAATTGTGACTTGAACCTGGTTATACGGTTCAACCGTCGGTTTTTGTGGGTTAACTCCGATTCATTAATGTTTTTAATTATTAAGTCATTAATAATTAATGCCTAACTATTACTCTCTTGTTCTTTTTTAACCAACAGTTAGGCTTATATTACAAAAATGATTGGTAAAAATAGATAGACTAAAATATTTCGATTTAATTTGATCTCTCTCTCCCCTTAATAAAAATAATTAATACTGACTTTTAGCACTTCAAAAAAATTACACCTACATCCCCCTTTCTCTCTCTACTTTGGGAAGCAAAAGAACAATTAATGAAAGGGTACTTTTGGTACTTTACCCATTTTCAGTCTTGAAATTGTGAAAAATTCACTTAAAAAATTATTTTATAATTTTGCTAAAAGGTTACATAATAAAGAACGGAGGAAGTAATTATTAATATTTCTTGTTAAGGTGATGGGTATGATTATACATTGTTGCATAACCTAAAATAGATTTTTTTTATTATTTTTTTATAAAGATGGAATTTGCAACAATTTTGAACCAAAAATTTCGGGTTCAAACGGTTGATAGGGTTAACCACTAGTTCAATTGCAAAGAATCAAATCAGTTCATTTGCCAGCTCCTCGTAGAACCGATTCATTTGGTCGATACAGTCCGTTTTTGATAACTGTATATAAATCTATACGAAACTAGTTGTATATATTTTTCTTTTATGCTTTATTACCTATCAAATTTTGAATAGCGTATATCAACTTACTCTAAAAAGTATACTCTTCCCCCCTTCTATCCATCTTTTTCACTTCCATGTTACCCCTGCACAAATGCCAATATTACAACTTAGAAAAAGGCAAAAACTTACCACTTCATGACTAAAATTGTAAATAGATAGGCTTAATTTGCAATCTTTCATGCATTCGTCATATATATATATATATATATATATATATAACCGGATTGTAAATTAAAGATTACAACTCTTACAAATGGTGGCAAATAACCATGACTAATGGCCATGACCTTTAAACTTCAAAATTTAAAATGTTCTCTTTCGATGAAAAATGAAAACTCGTTAATATAACCTTTCAACCTTTTTTTCATTTTTTAGTATCTCCTTTTGTGGTCGGCCATATCTCTCTCTCTGCCATCACCAGTTTCGACAACATTTACTTTCCCCATTCTTTAAAAGAACAATTAGTAAATATGAGATGGACTAAAGTGCCCATAATAAATTCAACTAACATTTATTTTGTTTAATGAAAATAATTAATACATTAGGTTTCTCTCTTATTTATTTAAGAACAATTTAGATAGTTTTTGTCAATTTTATACATTGAATTTGTAAAAATAAAATAAAATCATTTTACTAAAACGATACTTAAAAAGGAATGGAGGGAGTATCAAATAATCCACCGGCTAAGCCAGAATAATCCCTAATTTTTGTCATTTTTACTTGGTCAGTCGACTTAATTTAATATTTCCATGTAATTTGTTTAATAATTTTGAATTCAGAAACTTACAACATTGACGATCTAAGTTCTCCGCCGGTGGCTTATCTTAGTGTTGATCAATATTAGTAACCCCCCTCGTATTTTATTTTAAAAATTTCTTATCAGCTAACAAATGTGGAACTTATTTTTTTCATTAGTTTATATGAAAATAATTTATTTTCATACTTTGGCAAGTGTCATTCATTTTTAGAGTCAATAGATATAACAATTTTCTTTTTTCTTTTTTCTTTTATGATATATGATAATTGATTCGCCTTCCAGTTATTACGAGGATGTAGACTCTTGGGGATGAAAAATAAATTATTTAATTTCTTCTGTTTTATTTTGTCCGGTTTCATTGTTTTTTCCACACTTTAGGGGTCAGTATAATATGTTAGTTTTCTTTAGGTAAAAATAAAGATGGACATGTTTGGCGATTGAAACTAAATTTTATTTGCGCGAGATCATTTTGCACCACTAAATAACTACTATTATAGATTATGACTCTAAATATAATAAATTTTTATTATTAAAAACGAACACAAATTTTTTCTTTTTCCCCTTTTTCTTATATCATTAAATTTTTTCATGATTGGCCCTCCACCCTCCTTGTCACTCTAATTGTAATAGATAATCAATTGAAAATACAAAACATGGAGACATCAACCAAGATGAATCAATTGTTGGGGTTTTCTTTTTATTATAAAACAATTTATCTATCTTTGGATTGGATTGGATTGGATTGGATTGGATTTTTGTGTTGTTTTGTATGTGTTGTTCCATGCTGTTCTTAATTTTTTTTAAAAATAATTGGTGTCGTAAATTTCAGTAATTTATAAATATCGTGACAGTGTTTTTTAAATTTTTTTTAGAAATAGAAAATAAAATAATATGTTTTGGTACTAAATTCTGTACAGAATATTATTTTTATAAATTAATGCCAAATAAATTTTAGAAAATAATAATGTAATCTTTATAAAGTATTGAAATTTATCACACTAATTATTTAAAAATAATAATAATTTTTTTAAGAACAGCGCGGAACAATAGATACAAAACAACACAAAAATCCAATCCCATTGGGTTTTTAAATATGGATAAAGTTGACTATTAGTCCTGTTAATTCCTTATAAGTATATATGTTTGATTTTTGGCTTTGTATATTCCGAAATTTAGGGTTGAGACTTTGTGGAAGAGGTATTATGTGCATAAAGTTAAAATATGGCAATGTTGTTTGTTGTTTTAGTAGTACAGAAAAAAATAATAATAAGGGTATGATCATGATGTAAATTAGGAGAAAATTTTTGACATTAGTGATAAACTTCAATTGGTGGTTTTAGTATATTCTTTTCCAATTTCTATTATTTGTATATGAAATCCAAACATTATCCACTACGGAAAGATTTGTGTGAAATTATCAAAATATTTCTTTTTCTTTATTTTCGGATTCAGTTTTGTTAATTAGATACCATCTGTTATCGTTATTATTCGGTCATTTCAATGAAAGTGCGCATGCATCGCGGGTGCGTGGCCACTAATTTATATTAAATATTCTTTGTATGGATCATATTATAGATGTTACCTGATTTTGTTGGACGTTGGGTGTGCTCATGCCTAGTCATTTGACTTCCTGACGTCAGCATATTAAGTTAGAACTGAATATAGCACCATGGATAGGTTTTGAGTATCAAAATTTTTGGCGTAGGGTGATGCTTTAAACAAGTGCCAATACAAACACCTTCGGTCAGCAGCTGCCACATTATAAGAACTCATGACGTGGCAGATGTTCGTTGGGGGTGTATTTGCAAAACTCTTATGGCACATCAGTTCATGACTCATGTGCAGACAACATTGTTCAATATAGCTTTTGTCTTTTATCCAATTTAGGTGCTTGTATTTATATGCTTCTATAGTGCTTCTAAAAATCTTCAGAATGAACTGTTTATGAGTTATTTACTAGATGTGGTCACACGGTTGGTATCTTCTTCTTTTTTCTCTAGGAAGTATGCTTTATGCTACCTCCACTATTGAGCCTGTTGCTAGATTGTGCCAAAAAACCTGATCAATCTGTGGTTTCAATATCTATGGGAGCACTGATGCATCTCATTGAAGTTGGAGGACACCAATTCAGTGACGGTGACTGGGACACCTTGTTGAAAGGAATAAGGTGTTGTGTCTTTTTAAATCGGAGGTTTCTTTTTCTTTTTTCTTTTTAGTTGACGCTGATTGTAATAGTTACTGTTTTTTTTAGGGATGCATCATATACAACACAACCTTTAGAGCTACTCAATGCTTTGGGTATTGAGAACTCTAAGAACCATACTTTGTTAACTAGAGATTTGAAGGTCAGTACAAGTAGTAACTATTCCCCGGAGGTCATTGATAACAAACTGGAAGATCCATACCAGCTTAATGTCGGTGATAAGGCGGACAGAGATGCCTCACCTTCCCCAAAGTTTGGTTCTGTTGGCAATGTAAAGAATCTGAATGCATCAACAATGCATGAAACAGATCGAGAGAGTTCTGGAGGTTAGTTCTTGTAGTAGTTTTCTAAAGGAATGCCTCTTTCATTTGTGACTTTGATTTGATTAGGCATTTGAGTCTCTTAGTTAAAGGTAGTTTCGTAGTCAACGGTTTCCAGCTTGAGCTTTTGAGATGTCCTTACGAAAGAAACTGCATCAGTGCCAGTTCAGAGGATGCATTTAACATATCTAACCAGAAAATAATATTTTTCTTTAGGTGAATTGACACCTTCTGGAAGGTCACAGAAATATTCGGAAGCTGGAAGCTTCCAGCGAAGTCAGACGTTTGGCCAGAAAATTGTGGGTAATATGATGGACAATATCTTTGTGAGAAGTTTCACCTCTAAACCTAGAAATCAAGATCCAGATGTTTCAGCACCAACTTCTCCATCCAAGGTATTCTGCCACTGCAGTTCTACCTTCTCCATTTTCCTTGATTTAGTATGTTGATTACGGTTTAATTCTCCATTGACTGTTCTATAGTTGCTTTGCTGCTGGTTTGTTTTGAAGCTTACCTACGAAAGTATTGATTATTATTCAAACACGGTGGAAAGATGTACCTCTGCTCATATGCATGGGCGTTGAAATCAATGTTTTAAAACTCGGACCGGACCGGCCGGTCGAACTAGGAACCAGCCACCCAATCGGTCCTAGCATAATGTTGGATCGAAAATACCAGTGAATTGGTGTGACCCGGTTCGACCAGGTCGGTTTTCTCATAAATCCGGTGACCCGGCCCGGTTGAACCAGACCGGGTCATACATAATTAAAAAAAAAATGTTAGAAAAAACGAATGGAAAGGAAAACAGAGACAGTGACATCTCACTAGGCACTTCTTCACCAGTATTGAATGTCAAATTTTTTTTTTTAAATTATTTATAACTTTTGTAAGTATAAATTTTAAATGTCATAAATTTTTTAGAAGTTTTTAATATAGACCGGGTCATGCGGTTCAACTAGTGACCCACCGGTTAGACTATTGACCCGGTGACCCAGTACTCTTCTGATTCGGTGACTCAGTACTCTGATCGAGTCGATGACCGGTCCGAGTTTTAAAATATTGATTTTTTGTATAAATTTTAAGTAAGTCTTTTCCCTGAATACGGTTACTTTTGGGACTGCAATGTACCTTCGAATTTTATGTGCATTACCAAATACAAGAAAATGGCAGTTCAGGATACCCATTAATTAAGCTAAAACTCTATCACAACCCATATCTTAAATTTTAGGAATTCTCATATTTGGTATTTTTAATTATGCCTCTAAATTATAGGTCTATTGTTCATTCCAATGTTAATTTTAGGTATAGGGGCTACCAGCTATCAAATACAGTTTTTTTTTTATTTTTTGTGCAATTTATCTAACACAGAATTTTTTTCGTACATATCTAGTATATTTTTCAAACTTTCTCGAGGTAGTACAAGATTTGAGCTCAAACTTTGGTTTTTAAAAGCAATTGCTCCAAAACTTGTACAATACATTTTCTAGGATGAAAATAACTTTTTCACACTATTTTTTTTTTACTAATAACACTTTCACTATGAACATTATATTTTTTAAGTAGCTACACGTTTGGTGCATGGAAATTACATTTAGTGATTCGATAACTTTTATAATGCATAACGGATTTTATGTAATATTTTTATCACCCCCTATTTTAAATCCAGTTGCGTCCCTAAACATAGACTTTAGAACTATGGCGTGACATGTTGTTTTACACAATACGTTTGGCGAGCTCGGTTAATACATGTACGACGTAGCGAGTAATTTTATTCTTAACGTTAGCTTTACGGGCCACAGTTTTTTCTCAAACTCTCTTTAGATAATAGCCTTATCCTGATTTTATAAGAAACTTGTGTCGAATAGAAATATATTTAGTGAGAGAAAATATACCAGAGCTTCTCTTTTTTCTTACTAATATAAGTCATTTATAGAGTAAATGAAATTTCTAAGAGAAACTAACGTAAGTTGCCAATAAGCCGGTATGCATTTGGCGCCTAATATGAGTTTCTTTGCTATTTTGGCAAAAAAAGTATTGTTAGAAGTTTAATGTTGGATCAATTCAATTTTTCTCACTATGTGCAAAAAGCTAGTATTATTTTTACTTAAAAGGTACCTCCAAAAGTCTATATAGTATTATCTAATTGGGCATAGTATTTTAGTCCATGTATCATATTTTCATTAAAATTATTCGTTTATCCTAGCCAAAATGAAATATAAAAATTACCAATGCCAAATTAATCATTTTCGCCAATTGGACCTAATATTCCCATAATTAGATGTAATGATATATAAGGTCCTTCGGAACTCGACCATCTTAATTACCTGATAATTTTTTAATCTGTTGACAATATCGGATAAGGTAATATGCTATAAAATTAATTATTTCATTCAAAATTTAATCAATATATGCCTACTTATGTTCGCAATACCTGATGGGAAGAAAATGATGCAAGTAATTGCGCTCTTACTAGCAATGATTTGTTTTAGCTGTTTTTCGAGCTCAATTTATCTTGTTTAATAAGTCCTACAACATTGTAAATGGACGAGCAAAGTCGAGCTGATAACGAGCCAAGCACGAGCCTACCCCTAGGCATTGGCCCACGTATATATGCTATAGCAAGGGGGGTAATTGATTTTGAAAAATAAAAATTTAGCAATGCATTTTTTCTAGAAAGCAGATTGTCCAAGTGGAAAGGCCCAAATTTTCATTGAACATGTTGTGTTCAAGTCTTATGGAAATTCTTTTGTTTTCCTCTCTTTTTTTTCTTTAGGAAATTTATCAAATATATAAAATTCGTTTTTTATATATTTGATACTACACTACATTAATTATATTTCTAGATTTGTAAATTGGAAAGAATTTAATATTTTTAACCATTTACTTATCTGTAAAAATAATATTTAGTAAATTTTTCTAGATATGTCGGTCATTAATTTTTTTTGTCTTTATTTACTAATAAAAATTTTCCAAGTCAATTTACTAAGTACATAAAATCAAATAATAAATCATAAAAAATTATCTTTTGATTAATCATAATTCAATATAATTAACTATTCTAATTATCTAGCTTATTATATATATACGGAAAAATAAATAAATAATTATCATTATATGCATAAAAATAAATAATTTATCGTATCCAAAATTTCACTCCCTATGAATCATGTCTTCTTAATAAATTTATGCTTCCGCCCCTCTCCTTAGGCCAATTAAAAAATTGGTTTTTTTTTTTTTAAGTCTATAAAAACACTTGATACGTTCAATTTTAAATTTTTAATTTATTTTTTCAAAAATAGAAAAGAAAGCAATCCAATTTATTTATTTATTTTTAATTAAAAAAACTAAATTTTAGTAGCGGCAACCAAACAAGCCATTTGTATCCATCTACTACTAAAATATCCCCAATATGGATATTAATTATATTGAACATAAGGCCACAATTTAAAGCAGATAAAATTCTACACAACAAAAGTATGCAAAAAGAGGTACCCTGTTTATTTCCATCCCCATGGCTACTACTCCTACTAGAGCAATATTTCCCTATTTTACTTCTTCAACAATGAAACAGACTAGTCCATATTTGATCCCATCGACATCGTACAGACCCTATACAGAACCAGTTTCTTTTCTCGTTTCGTCGACTTTGAGACGACAACGAGGCCAAGTATCGGTTTCGGTAGCATTCAATCCATCCGGGAATTTCGACATTTCTCTATACGATGAGGAAGAGAGTAAGTGCTTCTAACAATTTCATTTGACGAGTTTCTTTAAGTTTCAAAATAGTTCTTTTAATTTTGTTCTTCAATTTACACACTTCATACTTTAGTATAAATTGTAATGTAAATGGCATAAAAATTTAGGAAGTTGTTCAGTTTCAGTTTTAATGTCTGATCAGAGCTGGATAAATTTAAATGCATTTATACAAGGTTTATATCGAAAATATAAGGAAAATGTGAGTGTAAATAGATTTTTGGATTTGTACCCAAAAAAAAATAAAAAATAGATTTTTGGATTAGGAGGTATTTTCAATTGTAAGCCACTGTCTCATCAGAAAGTTTAAGTTGTAGTTCAAATGCTGATAGGGAGAGGCTATCTGGTTACGAAAAAATAAAAAGATATCACTTGTTTTGGCAATTGATTTGTTAATTATGTAACATCATATAAATTCAATTTTTTAACGCAATTGTTGCTTGTTAGATGCTTCAAATGCACCGCCGCCGATGCCTCCCACCGAGGGTCGATTTGAAGTTGTTATAGACAATGACGTTATTCGTCGACTCGACTTAACCCCTTTCCACTCTGCAACAGGAATTGCCTCCTGTTCAAATGGTATGAAACAAAATACAAAGAGTCTTTCAAATACGTAAATCAAGTATTTGAAGAAAATAATTTGTTTGTGTTGCTAATTTCTAGTTGAGGCTAAAAAGTATCTAGACCGAACGATTGGATTTACCATCAATTACGCAAGAGAAGATCCACATGACCCGAGAGAACTTTCGGAGTTAGGAGATGTAAGGCTATGGTTTGTGAGACTTGATGCCGCATATCCATGGCTACCTGTCTCGTTAGACTGGCGTGCTGGCGAGCTTGCTCGGTATGCGGCCATGTTGGTTCCTCACCAGGTACGCATGCAAGTCGAGCATTGACTTAACGAACGGAAACTAGACGCGTCTGCAACATATGGTCGTATAGCACTACGTTAGTTCTTATGTTTATATGTATTTTGTTTGGTCGCAGATGAGTACGAGAATGGGTGTAGTTTTCAATCCCGAGGCACTAGAGTTGTTCATTATGAAGAAAGTGTTCGTCGTATATTCGTGGTTGAAGCAACACAACATACCAAAGCCTAGGATCAAGACTAGTGACATGGCTAAAATGCTCGGATTTGGAATAGGAGACGAACTTTTCGACTTAATTGATCAACATCCAGTCTCAGCTAATGAATAATCGATCCCTCATGCTAAGACTTTTAAGACAGTAAACCAAGCAATTTAATTAGGAGACTATCATATTGTACAATCTCTCATTAGAAATTTGTAAAAGCAACTTCATAATTGAGATTTAGCGTAGAAGCATAGATGGATTTAAATTTTGATTGCAAACAAACTAACAGTGATGATAATCCATTTCAGTCTGTTTTTTATTTCTCTCAAAACTATTTCTTTACTCTCAATAATTTCCGACATCTTTTTAGATAGTTGGAGACAACAAGTAAATGAGACTTGTGTTTGTTACCCAAATAGGAGTTTGTAATTTAGAAATTAAAATTGAATGATCTTTCACTTTGAAGAATCTGAAAACACACTATGCCCAAGTTTGGGAACCCGAATGGATACTAAAATTCGCTTCTCAAATTTGTTTTTAAAAATTAATTTTAAAAATGGGTACAATTATAGGATTTGGTATAAAATATTTAAAAGCTGCTTTGAAAAGTAGTGTAATATTTGGTAAATTGATGTTTTTTATTATGAAAAGACAAAAGTATAAATGTATTAAGAATGAATGAAAAAAAATTGAGTTTTTTTTTTTAATAATTAATTATAAGAAAAACA
>MKEJ01017243.1:0-15698 GCA_001753735.1 Embelia ribes
GTATAAAAAGTTTCACGGGCGAACGACGCGTACATCGAGAAAACGTCGAACCAAACCGAGCCAATTATGCACCCCTTTTTGGCCGGCATTATAAGCTTCTCAAAGAAGCTTTGGCATTATTTAATTCATTCTCACAAAGCTTATTGAATAAGCTACCATTAAACAAGTAATTTCCTAAGCTTATTTAAGCAACTCATAAGTCACCATTCAATCATTTTTGGCTCTCTCTCTCTCTCTTTCAGAAAAAAAATTAGAAAATTTTCAATGGAAGTTCCATCTAAGTTTGCCTTCCTCTTGGTCCATCTTTTAACTCTATTCCTTCAAATTTCAAACTCTGAGAGAACAATAAAAGTAGATGGAGTTTCACAGTGGAAAGATCCAACTGTTTTTGCTGGGGACACTATCAGTAAGCATTTCTAATTTTTGTCTTGTTAATTATTTTGTTCATAACATTTGATTTCTTAATCAACTGCAGAGACTTTACATGCTTTTCCTTTTAACTTCTTGAAATTTTTGTGAGTTTTTTATTTATCTTTTTCCCCTTTTATCAGCTTTCAAGCACAGGTACAACTACAGCCTGTTCATTTTCCGGAGCGAAAGAGCCTTCCAACTCTGCAATTTCACTCAAGCTACAATGCTTACCAAACCCAATTCCACCACCTTTACGGTATATGTATATTTTGAATATGTAATTAGTTGTTATATGAACGCAAGTTCGTTAAACTATTAGAGCATATAAACGAGTTGAGCTTGGTTAGCTGTTAGCTCAACTCGCTTACTGAACGCACTCTGAAATCAAACTCGAGTTCATACTTTATAAACAAAATGAACAGCTCATGAGCCACTCTCGAGTCTCAGATAGTTCAGTCCATTACAGTTTATACAATTATGCAATTAGCACAGCAGAATTATTCTTGTAGTGGTTGTTCATTTGTCTTCTTTTTATGGAATAAGACACTGTAATTATTTTATACTGAGATCTCACACGAAATTTATGCACTTACAAGGTTTGTAAGCTTGTTTGGTTACAATCTTCAAAGCCGCGAAGCTATCACCGGTGAATGTAATACAACCTAAAATTTCTAACTTTTTAGGCTGAAGCTATAAAAAAGGCTTATATTAAAAATTGAGTAGCCAAAGCATGCTAATCTTAAGCAAAAAGCCAAAAATCTTTAAGTTCAAAATCTGCAATCAAACAAACACAAGTCTCACCCTTTCGTATGTTCGTAAGTAGTCAGTGTCCAAATCTTGAGCACAAAAGACCTAACAAACTTTATAAAGACAGAGTTTAGTGATCTCTAATTTTTTATGACTTACATGTTATGAGCAATGCTGAACCTTAGATGAGCGCGGACAACAATCACATATGAGTGTCCAACCCATGCACGCCTGCCCAGATTTATCTGTTGGGCGAATAGCGACTCGAATTAGCAACTAACTTACATTTTTTATTTTCAACTTTATTTTGGATTGGTTTTTACGTTTATTTTATTGTAGTGGCATCCATCAAGGCCAGGATTCTTCTACTTCTCTTTCAACAACGGCTCAGCCAAACCCTGCCAACAAGGCCAAAAACTTGCGGTCAAAGTGACCCTAACACCGCCTTCCACCTCTTTCCCCTCGCCAGAACCCTTGCCAGCGACATCTCAGGCACCTATTCCCGGCGGCACTGTATCCTCATCTCCGGCCTTCCCCTGGCCATTCCGGCCACGTGAATCGCAGTCACCCAGCCCTGCACCTTTGCCAGCGATCATCTCATCGCCATCTCCGGAAAATGGTGACGGCAAAGGAGGGATGCCGTTTATTAACAGTAACCCGGCGGTACCTCTGCCTATGGGCGCAGTGGACTCGGCTACAATTCGTCCTGTCTCCACTTCTTCCGGCCACCGTGGCCCCACACCACAGGTACACGTGTTCTCCATGTTCTGTACTTACCTCATTACTCTTTCTTATTTTTGAACTTCGTTACTTTTTTCCGAGTCTTTTTTTGATTGTAGGACTTGTGCTTGTGCTATTAGTAATATGCATTAGCACTTGATTAGTTTTTTTTTTATGGGATTTTATGTTCGTTGATAATTATTAAATCAAAAGAAAAAAAAAGAAAGTTGATCAATAGTCGGTATTTTTTCTTTTAAATGGATGTAAGATATGAAGGAGTAAGTTTGAATCTTAATATCGAATTTTTGATGAAAAATAAATTTTTTATTACTGATGTAAATACAAAAAATTATGTACTTCAAACACTTTTGTGGTAAAAATCTGTATGCCATTATTTTCCTTGGGCACATATATGATGAACATATAAGATCTAGCCACATACATAGTTTTGTACCGTTTCAGAACATGGTTGTGGGTAAGAGCATCATTTTCCTAAATTTGAACTATGTTGTTAACAGATGTTTAGAATGCACATTTAACAGAGTATAGATTATGCTGTGGAAAGGCAAAAGAGTCGAATAATATCAATATTACATATTTTAGTTTGCTCTAATAGGAGATTTTTCTCTAAGTTTTTACTCGGCGCAAGGTTTTTTCCTTGTGATTTTCGCCCGTGTCTGGCATAAAAGAATCTTCTTGTTGGAGAATTTTTGTTTAAAATTATATCTTATTGGGGCAATATTTTTTGGTTGAAAATAATGCAGGTGGTGGGGTTTTCTGCAATTTACAAGGTGCTATGTTGTGTGCTTTTCATGATGCTGCTATGAGGAAAAAGAAAAAGAGAGTTTTGAATCTAAAGTAGGCTTTGTGGGTGATGTTTTGTACTGTATATTTATATGCATCTATCCTTTTGTCCTACTTTTGAACCATGATCACCCTTTCTTTACTCTATTTTGACATGGAATCAATTGCTAATTTTCATTCTCAAGTACCAAAATATTTAGATTGATTCTAGTGACCCAACCCAACGTGACCATATGTTGCCAGTGACATTGACATATTTGTGTTCTGATACCATATTAACTATGCCGCTTCCATATCACCTACAATCTTAATGTTAGAGAGAGGCAAATTATATGTTTTATTACTTTCAATAGTTTTTACAGTGGATCTACACTGTATGTGAGTCCTTTGTAGGACATGGAACTTACAATGAGTCGTCGAAAAGAGTGGCGCTCATAGCTTTCCAATGTGATCGACGTTAGGATTTAAACAAGTTACTTTTGATTAAAATTTACAAACAAGAATTGAGAGATTTTGGCATTAATTCTTCCTTTTTCTTTGTGGGTTTTGAGTTCTAACTAAGTAGATGACCAGCACTGAAATAGTCACAAGAATGGTTGATCCCAGAATGAGAGGATCACATAGTTTGCACTTGTTTTTCTTTTTTTTTGGACTTTCATCTCTTTTCGCACCTTCATCTTTGTTTTCTGTCCTCTTTTTTTCTTCTTCTCCTTCAGATCCTCTATAGTTGATAGCCTTTAATGGATCAGTTTGAATTGGGTCAGGTTCTTGAACACGTTGGACCACGTTTGGGTCGATACTTTCGTGTGTGTCTTCAAATCCTTGATCTTTCATCGGATAAGTTTGAGTTTGATCGAGTTCTGGAACAATTTCTCTTTTTCCTAACTCTTCCTCGTGTACTTCCATGACATCTTTATCCATATCTTTTTCCAGCTTAACTTCTTCTTCCCTCTGTTTTTCAGTCTCCGAAGTCTTAATTTCATCGACTCTATTTTCTTCTAGTTGCAACGACTCATAAGTCTCTCCAATTTCCTCTTGTTTCACTTCCTCAACCCGTGTCACTCGAAATCCTCTTTGCTTTGGAATCGAAATCGTTAGCACTGATTCTTGTTCGTTAAAACTCTCCTTGATTCCATCTAAAATCACTCCATCCAAAAAATGGAAAGCCCTCTTGAATTCCCTCATCTTTGTTTCCTTCGCAAACACCTTATCCCCCACCATCAGTGTCTCTTGAACGGGTTTTTCGCCAAATACTGCAACTTGATTTCTGGCTTTATTTATTTTGACCTTTATATTTTCTCTTTTATAACCTGTATTTCTCGCACTTTTAGTTTGACGAACATGTTTTGATACTCTAGACTTAGTTTCCATCGCGAACATCTTATCCATCGGATCAAATTTTTTTTAATACCCGTTATTCTCAATGATTTATCTTTGTCAAATTTCACAATCTAACATATATATTGCTAAAAATGTTTTTGTTTTCCTTTTTCCCATAACACCCGGTTAGCTAGAAGATATTACCCTAAGTTTCGAAAAAAGCATCACTATTAACCCATACAAGAGTTGTATTACAACGGCATACACTTGACAAAAACGGTTTTGGTACAAAATTCTGGCTACGCCCTTGAGCACGCTATAGTCATAGATAATGCATGCAACATTTAGATGTCAAAAGACTGCATTGGACGGAAAAATGAGGCAAGTTTTAATGAGCAAACTAAACGTAGTTTCACCATAGTGATGTTAGCCTTTCCGACAGTAGTAAAAACATCACTATATACGTATGAACAGAAAATGACAAGGCGAAAGAAAGCAGGATTTAGGAGACACCTTTGAGGTTAGCGGTGAGGATGAACATGGTGTCGGTTTCTCTAAACACAAAAGATGGGCCATCTCGATGCATGTCAAATGAAAGCTCGGCTGTGGAAAAATCATCTATGATCTTCTTCGTTTTGTCCACCTTCTGTCCAAGATCCATTATTTTCGAGACCCTTTGGTTTAGTTCCGATTGAGTAGATTTGAACAATAGATTGCGCAATGAGTTAATGTATTGTATTGACACAAATGACAGTAAAGCATATGTGCTTTGCTTCTAGCTCCTAGCTTAAACGTTGGCTGAGCAAGGTCTTTAAAAAAGAAAAAATAAATAAATAAATAAGCAAAAAACTTAAACAGCAAGAGAAAGAGAAGATGAAATATTTAATGTCAGTTGTTCTAACTTCTAAATACTACGCGTACACAGTTTTTTTTTTTCCAATTAAATTTGGTTAGTTTTATTTTTTTTAAAAAAGAAATTATTGGATTATTGACCTTTTGTTAAAAACAGCAACTATTTATCCCTTTCTAGCTATATTCGGTAAATTATTTGTCCCTTTTTTTGGAATAAATGGTCCATTTTCTTTGTGGATGCTACCACTTGCCCACCACTCTGTTGAATTTCCTTGCAAATTGTGAAGTTTATACACTTATTGTTTTGTTCTCTGAATTTTCAGTTTATCTTTACCTTCTCTTTTTCGCTGGTTTCTTAACTGAATACGAAGGATCTTTGGAAATGTCCTTGTTTTTATACTATTTCAATTTTATGAGAATAGCTCTTGTTTTATGCATAGTATATTGATCAATAATAGCTCTTGTTTTCCTCATCTGTCACAAACATGCTGCATATTTACTAACTGGTTTAGCATTTAAAGCTGCTTTATGTTTTCATTTTCCGGGTAAGTGATTGGTTTTCTTTTGGATGCTATGAGTGGCCACGTTTAAGTCGGATTTCCTTGCACAGTGTATGTCTCTTTTCCGCTGGTTTCTGAACTGAAAATGATGGATCTTTTGAAGTGTCCTCGTTTTCATGCTATTTCAACTTTATGATGAAACGGAGTGCTATTAAGGGTACGATTGGTTCAGAGTTCATTTTCATTGGTTTTTGCTTTTATTGCATCAAAATCACGTTCTCTTATTTATTAGATGAAAACCTTATTAGTACAGCCTCATTCACCCTGCTCAAAAATTGGTGGTGAAGAGGGTGTGAACTCGATCAAACGAAAGCAATTTGTCCGAAAACTTGCTCCACCATCACCGCCGTCTATGATACAGGCTGTGATGATCAATTAGCTCTCGTGACATAGAATTAAAATAAACTAGCCAAAAAAAAGAAAAATAATTTCAAACATGACCTTATTCATCTAATTAGCCATCTCGGATATATCCTCCTGGATGTTATTTCTTTCGAGCATTGCTAGCATGGCACACAAAAGGCCTAAACTGCAGCTGGATTTTGAAGCTTTATGACACTTCTTGCTCTCGTTATCACTCATATCTCCCTCTTCCTCAAAAATGGTGTCTAACGTCTTAGTCAATGGCCGCTTTCTGATAGAGATTAATTTCGGTGGAGCAGCTTCGGTGATATACCTTGCTATTGGTTCCTTGGCCATTGTCTACATAGAAAGTTGGATTTCCTTGCAGGAAATTTAGATAACAATTATGTGCAAATTTATAGGGATAGTTTGTTAAACGTGGAATTCGAGTTGCCGTCCTCTACTTTTTGCATTAACTACACAAATTTGTCTTTTACAAAAGGGAAAGGGACTTGCATTATTGGACCACGAGGGTTGTCCCTCAACCATGCCTTCCGTACCATGGCGATAAGAAATCTCTCCGTAAGATATTTCTCACAATGCTAACCCTCTTTCGCGATCACTACGTTGTTGTTCCACCCGATATGCGAATCTAATTATCTGCAAATTCTCTTTTCTCCCTTGAATGTGCTTCATGTGAAAACTAATTAGCTTGAGTTTGTACCTAAGGTGTATGTATTTAAAGATCAAGTTAGGACAAGTTCGTTTTACCCTACTGATGTCACAAAAGCGAAATGGTCATCACGGTAAGTTGAAAAGCAAGTGGCGCGAAGTTATCGTACACAATATTGTGACTGAACATCTCTAAGTCAAAATCCGGATTAGGAACAATGCATGTGCATTGCAGACCCACAGTGGGGTCTCGTTAATCATTCTCATAATGTCTTTACAGTTTGTTATAACCAATATTGGAGACTTTAAATGCTACATATTTTTGTAGGGGTTTAAGTCCATTTCATCACTAGTAATGTTCTTCAAGTATTAGGTTGGCTCTGATGAATATGTAGTTACTTAGTCAACCACTAAATCGTGTAACTAAATTAGATGGCACAGTGCTAAAATATAGTGAGAAAAAGAGGCTACTTAGGTTGCCGTATGACAAGGGGCAAAGCCAGAAATTCGCAAGGTAAAGGGCCATATAAATTTGTTGTTTGTGACTTCATTTTTGGCCCGGGGATTGGGACTTATCTTTATGGGGGGACCAACACTGTCGAATCGAAAGGACGACTGTTTTGCACAATTCTCGCTACATAAACACGTGTTAAGAATAAGTACAATATCAGTACGTGCAATAATGTGATGCTTATCTCTCGCTCGTGTTTCTGCACATAGATGATACGTAGCATCTTTCGAGAGACAAAAATTTGATGATCTAGGATACAAGAATTTATCACGCCATAGAGAACCGAGATGAAGCAGGCATGGCATCATGGTGATTTTGTTAGTTGTAACATAGTCTTGCGTAAAAATTTAATTGTAGAGAAAAATGAAACTTATTTGTCTTAGTGATCAAGTGCACAAAATGTAAGCACGTATGTATTCGTACAAAATTTGTTCATTATTTTTGTTCTGATATCATTACGCTCTACTAAGGTTTTAGTTTACATACGGAAAATTTGCATTTTCTAAACTTATATTTGAAATTCGCTTTTTATTTTATTTTTTTTAATATTAAAAACTAGCAAAATTAAATAAATTATACGATAATTGTATTGTCTATATATAACTGAAATTATTTTGTTTTTGAAAATACTTGGCTATATTTGTAGTTACATATAATTTTTCATATATTTTACCAATATTCTTCGTAAATTCATATATAATATATCTTAATTATTAATAAAATCCACATTTTCTATTTTTTTTCATATTTTTAAGGACTCAATTTTTATCTTTGAATCGATTTTTATACTGATTTTTTATATTTTTTCATATTAATTAATATAATCGATTACCAGTTTTGTTTATCAATTGGGCGGCTGTGGGTTTTAGTGATAAAATGGTATAGAAGCAAGAGAGTGAAGGGCTATTACTCTGAGCTAAATGTTCTCCACGTGGCAGCATCTAAGCCGTTAAAAACCGGCGAATTAAATTCAAAATTCGAAAGACACAACGGTCTTCTCCTTAAAATCGAATCCTCTCAAACGAAATCTCCGCAATCTCTCTCTCTCTCTCTCTCTCTCTCTCTCTCAAGAATAAAAAAGCATCTAAACCCTTTTTCTCTTTTTCCCCACAAAAAAGCACACTAGCATTCGATTACCCCTTCTCTTTTCCTCTTTCTTTTTTCGATTTAAATTATTAAATAAATATATATTTTTGGTATATGAAAATGGGAGTTGAAGATGATCAATGGCATGACCCACTCCTCATCACCCCCGACGTTTCTTGGCAACAAGATTTCACCGCCTTCTCTCACCGTATCTATATCTCTCTCTCTCTCTTTATATATATATATATATGTATGTATATTTCTAATGTATAGTTCTGTATCTAATTTATCTTTGTTAAATTGATACGATTTTCATTTCTTAGGTTCGTCAATTGCAATGCCCAGCTCACCGAATTCGACAATGGTGAGCCCCGGCAATTTACTTTCGATTGAAGGTACTTTAATTTTCAAGATCTTGTTTTTTCTTACAATATAGGCTAATACGAAAAAAAAATAAATAAAGAATTTCTTAACCTAATTCGTCAATAGTGGCTGCATCTGGGTGCCGCGGCCAGAAAGAGATTTTTATTATGAGTTTGGGTTACAAGTTACGAAATATGAGAAGTATTTATACTACGGCAATGAGGTTTGGTGTATATTATCTTCAAGCTCCAAATTCCCAATCTGTTATAGTTGAACCCTAATTTCCACATTTGCCTACAAATGTTGTTGTTATTACTTGGCAGTTATGGAAGTTTGGATCTTGGTTTTTTCATTAAAAAATCCCTCATTTGCCCCATTTTCCCAGAATTTGTTAAGCTTTGGAATTAACATCTTCCATTTTTAGGGTTTTTATAGCTCTACTTTTTCCCCCTCTGTAATAATTTTCACTTTTGAGCCAATGTTTCATTTTAATAGGTAACTGTATATCATGGCAAGATCAGAATTTAGAGCCTAATAATGCTGAAGAACCTATTGACCCGATTTCCCGCTCTTCCACAGATGGTATGAGCTTCGATAAAGTTCAAACTTTTCTCAAAATATTGTTGTATAAAAATACTCATGATCTGATCAATTTAATTTCTAGGTCGGTCCATGTTAGGATTTTCCCTAGCAACCCCTGATCTGGTAATCTGCACCAGCTCACCCGATATATCTAGAAGTTGCTATAATGATCCATCTATGTTCTTAGAGGCTGCCCCAGTGGAGATATCTTTAGAAGATGGAATCAATGGGTCTGAAGAAATTGAGGGTTCAGAGGAAACCCAAGCTACAAAATTTTCAGCATCTTGTTCCGAAGCTTCATTGGAGCTTTTTCCAGTCCAAAAGACCGAAGAAGTAATTTTTCCCTTTAATCTTTGCCATGATCTTGGATTTCTTAGTCAAAGCAACAAGTCTTAATAATGAATTTCGTTTCTCAAAATTGGGAAATTAGGAAATTGTGGAAGAGGAGTTTCGAGAACTACGCATAGAATATGAGTTCCAGAAAGAGGAATTAACTGAAACAAGAAAGGCGTTAGATGAGCTTAAGCGAGAGAATGAATGCAAAACCAGAGAATGCAAAGAAGCTGTGAAATCTTTGCGGGATCTTCAAAATGAACTTATGCGCAAGTCTATGCATGTTGGTTCACTGGGTATGGAAGCCTTATTTTCTAGATTATTACAGTTATTAGTGTTCGTGATTTTGTTGGTAGTTTAGTTATTCTTCTTGTAAACAGCTTTTGCTATTGAGGGACAAGTGAAGGAAAAGAGCAAATGGTTTTCGTATTTAAGAGACCTGAAAAGGAAACTGAAGGTATGGTTCCCTTCAATGAAGTAATTTACTTTCATTTCCTGTTAAAAGTGTCTAAAGTATAATAGTTCATACACGAGATCGCCCTGAAATTTTTTTGGCCACTTTGAACTTGACCTGGTTATGTGCTAACTTTCCATCATAATGTCATTGCAACAGCTTTTGAAAATGGACCAACTTAAGCTGGCGGAGGAGGCATTGTCGTACAACCAGTGCTTGAAGGATATGGGTGGCATTAGCTGTACCATTCAGTCCAAATGTAGGTAATTTTGCATGGTCTTTTTTATTGTGAAATAGTTTTCCCTCCTCTTCCCTAATTCTTGATTTTGTTGGTAGTGATTGAGGAGGCAAAACTAAATGAAGATCTTAAGCTCAAATTCCTTGAAGGGGCTAAGGAACGAAAAGAGCTTTACAATAAGGTTTTGGAGTTGAAAGGTTAGCAGCACATGGCAGAATATTTTGTCAAGTAAATGCATCAATTGAAGCAAGTTTTTGGGAGCTTCAAAAGTGTTAATTATTTTTCCCTTTCAGGAAATATTCGAGTCTTCTGTCGGTGTAGGCCTCTGAATTCAGAAGAGATTGACTCAGGAGCTGCAATAGCAATTGATTTTGCAGCTTCTAAAGATGGGGAGCTCACTGTAAAATCGAGCGGTTTACCAAGGAAGACCTTCAAGTTTGACGCAGTTTTTGGCCCCCAAACAAACCAAGGTAATTACTGAATACATAAGTATGCATTAAGGGAATTGAACACTATTTACTAATCTAACGATGCTCTTGTTTACATTAATGGCTGATCTATATATTTTCAACCTTCATAGTTGATGTGTTTGAGGACACGGCCCCATTTGCCACCTCAGTTTTGGATGGATACAATGTTTGCATATTCGCTTATGGGCAGACGGGTACGGGGAAAACTTTTACAATGGAGGGTACAGATGAAGCTCGTGGGGTTAATTACAGAACTCTACAAGAGTTGTTTAATATCATAAGGGAACGAAAGGGGCAGTTTGAATATGAAATGTCAGTAAGCGTTCTAGAGGTCTACAATGAGCAGATCCGGGATTTGCTTTTACCAGGAACTCAGCCTGGAGGAACAGCAAAGAGGTTAGTTTAGCCGTTTGGTTTCGCTCCTACATCATTTAGGTTTCCAAAACTGGGGTATTATTCTGAAGTTATTTAAAAAGGGTACAGTTTTGGGAACCGGCCCGCCAACCTTGTTTCCTTCAGTTTGTCTATTTTTAAAACCAGAAAAAAGATTTCAGAAACAGATCTAAATGCAACCTAAGTTGCTATGCTGTGCAGGCTCGAAATAAGACAAGTTGGAGAGGGAATTCATCATGTACCTGGGCTTGTAGAAGCTCATGTAAACAGCATGAATGAAGTTTGGGAAGTTCTCAAGACAGGTAGTGATGCTAGGGCGGTAGGATCAACCAATGCAAATGAGTACAGTAGCCGATCCCACTGGTTTGTTTTATCATTTTTTTTATTCTTTTTCATTTTGTAATGAATTTTCTTATCTCAATTTTCTCGATATAGAATTGTGATGATTGTTTTGTCCTTGGTACAGCATACACTGTGTAATGGTGAAGGGTAATAACTTACTCAGTGGGGAAAGCACTAGAAGCAAACTTTGGTTAGTTGATCTGGCAGGGAGTGAGAGAGTGGCCAAGACTGAAGTACAGGGTGAAAGGCTAAAGGAAACACAAAACATTAACAGATCTCTCTCGGCACTTGGAGACGTTATATCTGCTCTCACAACTAAGAGCCCACATATTCCATTCAGGTATGGCGGGAGTCTTTCTAAGATTATGCATCTTGGTTTAAAAATTTGACAATCAGTTTTTACTAACTGCGATTATTTTTGGGTACACATCTTTGTGCAGAAACTCCAAGCTCACCCACTTGCTTCAAGACTCTCTTGGTACATGTTGTAGCTATTATTCATTATAAAGAATCTTTGTCTCTGATTATGTATGTGAACAGCTGATTTTGAATTTATGTCGGTGCGGATGTAGGAGGAGATTCGAAGACATTGATGTTTGTGCAGATTAGTCCCAATGAGAATGACGTGAGCGAGACTCTCTGCTCCCTGAATTTTGCCAGTAGGGTAAGAGGAATCGAGTTGGGTCCTGCAAAGAAGCAGGTCGACAGTTCCGAACTTATGAAATACAAGCAGATGGTGAGTCACCTTACATACATATGCTAAAGTACATTACTTTTAATATATTTACTAGTATTATTTTGCTTGATTACGTACTGTCTTTGGGTTTGAACCAATGCATTTATTTGGCTTGTTAGGCTGAGAAGACTAAGCTAGAGCTAAAGAGCAAGGATGTGCAAATTAAGAAGATGGAAGACACCATTCATGGCTTGGATGTGAGGGTAAAAGAGAAGGAAATGAAGAACAAGAGCTTGCAGGACAAGGTATGTATTGTCCTTTTTTTTTTCTTCCTGAAATTTGCTTTTGTTCTCAATTTTTTTGATCTTGGATACAGAGTTGAGACGAGTCAAAATTTGGAAATGTCATCATTTTCAATTTCTTTGAAAGGATGAAGTTTGGATTCGAAAGAAAACTAGGCTTTTACGATTGAAGCATTTTTCTTAAAGCTGCTTATAAATTTCAAGGAACTTACAAAAATCCAAACTTTATTTTGTTTGACAGATAAAGGAATTGGAATCCCAACTTCTGATAGAAAGAAAGTTAGCTCGACAGCATGTTGATACGAAACTAGTGGAACAACGACAGCAACAGTTCATCAGACAAGATGAGCCAAATGCTGCACTGTCTAGACCACCCCTTATAACTAAGCCAATTGGAACTTATAGCAATTTCAATGAACCGAAAGACCAACTAAAGCAGATGCGACCATTAACCGATAACAACAGCAGCTTTGACGACCTGGAAGAGAAAGAAAATAACCCGAAACTTGCAACAGAACCACCGTTAATCCCTAACAGGACTGGGAGAGCATCTTTTTGTCCAGGTCTGTTAAAAGCACCAATAGCCCCGGCACCTTCAACAAGGCGCAATTCTCTAGTCCCTTATCCGTCTTCTACATTGGGCGTACCAAAGTTTTCGAAACCATTGGTACCACTCCCACCAATTCAAGACACTAAGAAGGAGACGGGCATTGAACCCACTACTTGTTTTAGTCCCAAAGAGGAACGTAAAAATGGGGCGAAGAAGTTGAGCTTTGTATTGAGAAGAAGCGTACAGAGACGATTTCAAACGAGGTCTCCGATGAATCAAGCAATAAGAGGTGGCGGTGGAGGGGGTACGAATGCTATGATGGAAAAGGTTAGGGTTTCAATTTCAAGTAGAGGGAGAGTTGCGCATAGGGTGTTGTTGAAACAAAATCAAAGGGAAAGAGGTTGGAACATTGGAAATGCAGGCAAAATAGCAATATGATATGATGAGTGCTTTAGTTTTTCTATATTTTTTTTAACTTTAGTATTTAATTCGACTTTTTTAACCATTGGTTTGAACTTAACACTAGATGATTCCTGGATGGATTCTTTGTAGACGACGCTGAACGTCCCGATTGATGTTATTTGAGTGAGATTACTGTACATATTATTCCAGCTAGCAACTTGTGATTTCTTTTTTCAACAAAATATGAGAAAACGACATGACTTCTATTGGAAGTATATAACAATGAGAAATATTGTCTTTTTCCCTCTAAAGTGTCCGGAGAAATATTGACATCTGCAGCAGCTATGTGACCATCTGATCGGTCTCATAAGCTTTTTCATTAATGCACTAAAAAGAAGCTTCGTGATACTATATTTATGCTACGAAAACCTGAGGAAGTAGGGCCTGAGTAATGTTCTTAAAAATTAAACCTGTCTCGTCACGCATAAGCTCAACATTGCAAGATCAAGTAGCTTAGTAGAACACTACTCAAATATCATTCGTTTGTCGTTGGGGTGGAACCACTGTATGCCAGTATTGTAAAAACAATTGCAATATGACAGCTTATCATAACATTAAGGCTCAATTGCAACAAAATTGTTCAAACCCAACAGAAATGGGCTATCATACATCATACATTGATACTTCTCTTCTTTGTATGTATTCTTTCATTAATTATTATGCTTTCTTCTCTACACTAGCTTAAAAATCCTTAACAATTGTTCTGTCATGATGGCAACATCTGCTTAAATGGTTTAGAATCCTGCTTTCCAGCCATCTCAGCCAAAGGCCCCATTTCTTTAACAATCTTAACAGATTCGGATAATCGATTGAGCAGGTTAACCAAAGCAATCACTTCATTTCTTTGCAAGTGAAGCTGCAAAGTTTCAGATACAACAATATGAGAGAGAGACCAACAAAAGAAAACATGGACTGTTTGAAAAATCAAGATTAACTAGTCAACTTAGCTTGGAAAATATGAGGAACAAGAAAATGCGACCATTTAAGAGAACTCACACTTTGATCAGGTTGGTTATGACCATTTACAGAGAATAAGATCTTTAACGCAGTACCAAGGCCAAGCACTTGAAGCTTTCCCCAGAGACGACACTTTTCACATCCTACACAGTCCATCAGCGCACTGCAAAATGGAAATTCCTTTAACACCCATGCCCCCTTCCCAGCATAGCAAATATAGCATAATTTAAGAGACTAGCTAATTAGTACTTAGTGTTCTGCTTAGTTTTCTTTTTTTCCCCCCACAGGGACCAATCTATCAGAAAATGGTAGCAATCACACTTGAAAACTAAACCATTTTTGCGTCCTTCTCAAAGGACACGAGAAAGTATAAAAATATAACAAGGATACCTAATGTTTTTGAATTGTTTCTGAATCTCTTGCTTCAATTCAGGTCCACTTTGACCTTGCCACAATTTGGCTTCATCAAACGGAAGTGGGCATGCAGCTTTTAGTTTCTGGTTATAAAGTAACTGGCGTATCAAAGATTGCGCTTTCAGGTCCTCAGCATGGTTACCAGTGTCATATTCAGCCTGCTCCAAATAATCTGCTGCCTGTAAACCATTATCTTATAACATATAATTTTGGGGAATTCTCAATGTAATAAACATCTCAACAAAATTTTGATGAAAAGGACAATTAGTTAAGTACTTACTTTTGTCACGGCTCGGAGGACGAAAAGGTAAGTAAAGTATAAGTTGCTAACACGATCCGGATACTGAGTTACACGATCATATAACAGTGATAAGTTGTTACCCCACTGCAATTACATCCACGCATAATTAGATCATGTCATATTCCAATGGAAATAAGCAATGATGCCCCAAATGATTTAAGACAAGACCTCATTTCTGGATTCATCGAGAAGATAATCAGCAGCTATGTGGACTGAAATTGAGGAGTGAAGTCCGGATATCAATTTGTATAAAGTTTTTTTCTCCTGGCAGATCTCTCCGGAAGAATCTGGATAAAGAATATATTACGATTAGGCAATTTCTTGTAAAGGAATGCACCCGAACAAGAATGGAAAAAATTTAGACGCCCTACAGTACCTTAAACTGAATGGGATATGATAGAAGGATATAAATATGTTTACTGATTGTACATCAATAAACAAGAGATATACATGGCTAAAACTATCTACCAGTAAAAAGACTTTCACTCTTTGAGGCTGATAGTGCATCAAGTGAACAAAAAATACGAACTGTCAACATTATATATGGGGAGTTTTGCTTTAGGTGCCTTAAAGTCGGAATTCAAGCTTAAAACTGGAAGCTCCACGGCTTAATATCAAATACTAAGCATTTTAAGGGCCAATTGGGATTGTTTTTTGCTGCTTGCTTTTACTTTTTTTTTTTTGGAACTTGTAGCTCGAGGTGTTTGGTAAACTCTAAAACATCTACTTTTAATTATTTGTTTCTACTTTTTTAAGGGTGCTTTAAAAGCAGACTTAGAGGTGCTTTGAAAAGCTGCTTCTATTTTTTCTTTAATTAATTACCATAATAACCTCAA
>MKEJ01017247.1:0-19258 GCA_001753735.1 Embelia ribes
AGTGTTGCTACAGTGTTGTGTGAAATATTGGGGCCTTATAATGTGAGTAGAGTGTATGAGGAGGAGGGAATAAATAGTATTTTTATAATGCAATTTGAGCTTTAAAGTTAACAAGAATGGTTAGCCAAACAGAGTGTCGCAAGGTGTTTGGAGGGTTGAGACTTCGGACAAAAGTGTCTAGAGTGGCTGCCTTGAAACCAAAATATTAATTTTTTCTGACTTATTTTTCTTGTATCTGGAGGATAGTCCAGAGGATGTTTGGTGGCGAACAGGTTCCGAGCAGCCTACTCCAAGTCTCCGGGCCTTTTAATATATCGAAAAGTTATTTTCATCTGTTTAAATGGTTAGGTGGCCAACTTGTTGCCTCATTTCTTCTATTCTGTGTGAAGCCTAGAGAGAGAGAGGGTGTGGTGATGCCAAAGGGGTTTTGAGCTTTAAGAGTGATTTGATCGAGCTAGAGTGGGTGTACATTGATTTAGAGTTGATATTTGGCTTCCTCATCGTGTATGGAATCTTTTGAAGTAAGTCTCATTTCTCATCTCATTCCTTTCTAATCCTTTATTTCTCGAGTTGAAAGACAAGGTTGAAAGCTTGGCACAGGTGGAGTAATTTCATCTAGTATCGAGGTTCAATTGTCTTCGAGACTTCAACATTTCTTTATCTCAATTGTGAGGCCTACGTATTGAGGTAATATCATTGAATTCTATTCTCGTTTATGATTTCTTGACTTCTGTGTCGAGTTAGTCATTGAGACAAATTTAGCAAACTCCTTTCTTATGTCTTGTATAACATTTTACATACTAGGAGCGAAGTGATTCGAGTGATGTGCTAGAGTAATTCGGTTAAAGCAAGAAAGGGTTTTTTTTGGAAATTTTAACGATGTTAGCCCTCCAGTGATGACTCGGTGCATTAGTAAGGTATGATAGACTATAAACTCAATATACAATTGAGAATCTGTGATATATAGGGGTGTATGATTAGTTGTATGGCGTAGTTGATTGCTGAATGTATGACATTATGTATAGCATAGTTGATATGATAAATTTTCATATGATAATTAGCTCGTAGAATAATTCCTTATGTTGTGGCATTGTTTATTATCATATCCATGTCTAGGCGAGATATATGCATTAATATGTGTAAGCAAGACATGAGCTTTGATATGAGCAGAGTTAGGAATTGAATAGGCTTTTCCTTTTTTTTCGGGACAAAAGTATTATTTTATAAATAACGGAAAGTAATGAGGACTACAACCTTACCGTGAAAGACAGAAAACTTGTTCGGGAATTTACCATTAACTGGCATTACATGTAGCAGACGGGTCAGTGAAGATTAAGATTGGCATTACGTTTGGCAAATGGATCCTAGCATCGTTTTACAAAATGATAAATACTAATACCAACTTTTTATCTTGAGCCTTTGGCGAGGTAAGGCGAGGAGAGTCTTGATTATCTTTTGCATAATCATAGTATTGGCGAGTCTTTATTATCATAGGCATAGTCATGGCGGGTTGCATTATTATTCATATTGGAATTTACTAGCATTCTTTATTTTTTTACCATTGCCGAAGCATGTTTAATTTGATACTTTATTTGATTAAGAATAACATGCTCATCCATGTCATATAGCACTTAGACTCTATTATATCTTGATATTTATCATCTGGCCATTTCATTTTTCTTCTTTATTTTTATATGTGATTTTATAGGTGCGGAGACGGATTTCAAGCATCCTTAGATGCTCATATATATGTATTTTGAGGCTATAGCAGGCATGGAGGTGATGACGTAGAAGTTAGACATAGTTATTACTTATGTATTACTTTTGTAGTGGTAAGAACATATTGTAACTTGTTTTTATTATTTATTTTTGTCAAGCAGATAGCTCGAGGTGATGTATATGTAAATTGACAGTTTACACTTGCATTAGATATTTTTATATCATATTAGCATGTGCCTTCCTATTTTTTTTAGAATAGTTTATGCATATATCTGTAGGCATGCTATATATGTATTTATTACTGCGATACTCTGATGTGAATATTTTATATGGTTGTGTAGTATCGTCCTGCAATGGTGATTAGACATTGTACTAATGATGATGGCATAGAAATACTTTTATATTTTTTACTTTCTTTTTGTTTTATCTTGCGATTCCCGGGTTACGAATTTCGGTATGCGACAGGAAGTGTTTATTGTAACTTTAATCTAGTTATAATAAAGCTTGTGGGATTTTTACAGGTAACAGTTTCCCCAGTTATTTTGGTAGTGTTCTCTTTCTGTTATTGATTTTGTTTTCTTATATTGCTTGATGTTTTGGTGATTATTTTTTTGTTGTTATTGCTTCTGTGGTCTTACGGGACTAATTGGTCCTACCCCAAGATTGTTAGGGGCCAATTATCCACAAGTTGTATCATAGCATAGGTTTTGTGCTTGGAGTGGACTTCTTAGTTTAAGGCTTGTTACTTTGGAAGAAATCACCATGGAGAAATCAAGGGACAAGATTGTGATTGATAAATTCGATGGGTCAGATTTTGCTTTCTGGAAGATGCAGATCACTGATGTTCTTTACAGAAATGATTTGTAAAAACCATTGAATGAGAAGCTAAAAGATATGGAGTAAGACAAGTGAGAGGTCTTGGAATGCAAGGCTCTTGCGGTGGTGAGGTTATGTTTGTCGCATAACATGGACTTTAACATTGCGGACAAGATGACAACCATGTCTCTCATGGAAGCAATGTCAGAGATGTATGAAAAGCCCTCCTCGGTGAACAAGGTACATCATATTCAATGTTTATTTAACATTGCGGACAAGATGACAACCATGCTTGCATCATTGTATAGTATTTTTATTTAATGATTGAGTTTCATAGTTGCATCAGTCATAATGCTTATCAAATTAATAATAATTTGTAACATCCCCTTTGAATGATCAAACATTATTCAAAATGTTGTCTCCTCCTGATTTGAATGATAATTGGGTGATTGTACATCATTAAATATTTATCGGAACGATTGTTGTTTGAGATATCCATTTACATCTTCCACCGTTAGGAATTTACTAAAATCTCTAAATAGTTCACAAAGATACTCGAGTCCGTATAGCAAAATGATTAGCTCTTTGATTTGAATGATAAACAATGATAAATTGTGTTGCCCATATTGAAACATCATTTAAATAGAATCATATAATATTTTGTGAAAAAACTTAATACCCATTGGATCGTGTCTGTGATGGTGGAAGAGAAGATTTATAATATTGTCAACCTACCTACAGGTCTCGCGTTTGAGCCATGCATAAAACACAAACATATTTTTTTTTCTTTGATTTTTTTCCTCATTTGTTTCTATCTTTCCTTTTTTTTTTCTTCTTATTTTCAAATAATTAGATTTGTAGTGTCCCAATCTATTTATATCCATATGCATTACTCAAATCCTGTAATATATTTCCGAAAACATCCCAATATATTTATGTCTACTGGCATTACACAAATCTTGTAATATATTTTCCCAAATAATTTCTATGAGGATCATCACATTGTTGCTGATGTATAAACTTTTAGCAATGCATAACTTAAAATGAATTTTCCTATGCCCTAACAACTTGACTGGTAACCAAAACAATCTTATTCTGAAACATTTCTATTAATAAAATGATATTGTTCTCTTCTTGATTAGGAGAAGTACAGTGCAACCAATTGATAAGTTAAATATCTTTTAAAACTTCTATATGTATTGTTACTGTATATGGATAGATAGTTTATTCCACATAGAACTTTTATAATTGTTATCATACCTTTATATAGATGCAAAGTACTTACTTAATACAGTTATATCTAAAAGTGACAGAGATTAAGATTTGATCTCGTTGTTCTATGAGATTTGGGAACACCCATTTCTAACCATGTTTTGTGCTTTATGATTTTGAAATTGAATAACTCCGATTGTTAATTTAAAGCTTTACGACTTACTCTAATTTTGTACTTCATATGCTTAATATAGTTAAATCATTTTTATACTTTGTTCAGTCATTTCTGTAATTTTCTAAAACCTAGGAATAATATAAAATACCAAAATCTAGAGATCTCATAACTACACTTCCAAAATTATTTTCGCTCTACAATAATGGCATAATCATTTAACTTTAAGAGGGACGAATGATTCTGTCTCTCCCTTATTGTTGGCTTAAACTCATTTTTAAGGGCATCTTTAATATGCCAAACTAAAGTCAAATCTAGGTTAAGAGCCCACATCTATAGCCGTGCCACCATCTATAATCGCTTGTCTTTTATCATTCACACCAAGGAATGTAGAAAAGATGGTCCGAGGAGTCCTTGGAGTTATCATAATATTTCTATTGCCAATTATGCGAAAGTGGTGATTTTTATAAATAAATTTATTTCTTCTTAGTTGAAGATAGAAATTAAATCTGAATATATATATGACTAGGGTTATAAGTTTAATTATTTATTACCCTTAATATGTCATAGGGTTTGATTATTCTCCCTTTAAGCAATATGAGTGTGTTAGTAAATACTTTGGAGTTTGCTCAGCTATTATGGATCCACTCCATAAAATCCATACTTTTAACCTGAAAAAGATCTAAAATAAAAATTAATTTAATTGTAATGATATAGCTGAATCAAAATTTTTTATATGAAGTCCAATTAATTATTTAGGACTTACTTCACCAGCTTCATACTTCTAACCTAAAAGAAATCTCAAAATCCATATTGATATTTTCCATGTCCAAAATTTTCTACAATTTCCTGCACAAATTGAAAATATATAGCATCAATGATAGAGACTCGTGCTGATAACGTGTTGTGAATATGCTAGAAATCAAATAAAATAATCTGCAGGAAAGTAAAATATGAGACATAAAAATTACGTGGTTCAGCCTCAAGTTAACACAAGTTTAACTTAGGCTTAATTCATATGATTGATATCGGTGTGTGCTTTTATTTATATAAAGAAGGAATTACAAAGTAGTATTACAAATCTTGAGATCTTGACCAAACTAATTCCATTACCACACTTATTTTCTCTCATTCTCTCTTCTCTCACGCGTTGCTTCTTCTCTTCTGCGCCACTTAAGGCTTTGTTATATAGGTTGCTAATTCCATGGTGAACCATGTTTACATCAACATATAGTATTTCTATTTAATTATTGAACTTTATGCTTACATCACCTGCCGCACTTGTCAAATCAATTATAATTCATAACAGACTAAATTTTGTAAAATATTTATTTATGACTTAAAATATCAATACTAGAAATTTTAAGTGAGACCAAACCTACGTGGGAATGACCTTTTAGTTTCTTTAATAATCAAATATTTGGGGCATGCATAACCGCAACTTGGTTACTCGAATGTACGAGGTGTATTTGTCAAAAATTATGTACAAAAGAAACGATCAATCTCATTAACTAAAACTCAAAGGCTTGTGTCTTAAATTAATTCTGTTTAACGTAAGATTTATCTATCTACTCTTTCTTTTCTTTAAATAGCGTGTTTTTCTTTCTTTTTTTTTTTTTTCCCAATACATAAATGAACATCTCCTCCAGTAAAATTCAAGTATTGATTGCTTCGGTGGGTCTTTTAACAATAATAATCATAAAATTATAACTCGGTTACATGCAACCAAAATAATAATTCTCCTCTGCTCAATAAAATGATTTTTTCGATACCGTTCATTCACATGTAAAACAATTTACTCATCATGAAATTATAATTCAGTTAAATGCAACAAAAATAACACCACCAAAAAAGGGTCAAATAGAAACCAAACTTTCCGTTGCAATTTCCGTTTCTGATTAGAAGTGCAACGGAAATTGTGACGAATAGGTAGTCGTTTTTGTTCAGCCTGTAATAAAGATTTAGCAATTTTTTGATCCGAAGCAAATTCGCAAAGGAAACTACGTTGCAAATTTAAAGTTATCCATATGCAATATTTGTTGCAAAATCTGTTTCAAACACTTCCGTTCCCAAATCAGTTCCTAAAATATAATTTATAAACATATATAATTAAAATTTTCGTTTCTACATCCGTCACTACTAAATCTAGAAAATAACTAGTTAAATAAGTTTCTGTTTCTATATCCATTGTAAAGCAAACGTTAATTAAAAAAATTTATACTTTTCTGTTGCAATATCAGTTGCAAAAAATTAATTAATTAATTAATTTTTTTTTAAATTTGCATTGCAATATCTGTTGCAAATAATAAATTAATTAAAAATATTCGCTTGTTTCAGAATTTGTTGCTTAATATATTTTTTTTAAAAAAAAGCTACAATCAAACTAATTGCGGTTTTTTTAAAATTTAATTTATATTTATTCATGTAGCTTGTCCATTATATGGGTTGGAGCCAGAAAAGAAGAAATCCACATGGTCATCATCGGTTGGCGGTGGAGACAGAACACCGAATTACTCGAATAAAGTGTAATTGGGAATCAGTTGACTAATTTTCAAATATGTTGACTGTGTCTGATAGAAACTATATGACTTTATATCACATCAAAGTGAGTCATATAGTTACTTTATCCCTTTTCATCTGAAAAGAGAGGGGGATGATTTTCAAACTCATTTCTTGTTGCCTCTTGATCATCTAGCTCAGGAAGTAGTCCTACCTCAAAAAGTAGATTTTTGAGTTCCTTGTTGCACAAGTTTCATTTTGACGTAAGTCTCTTCATCTCTTTTATTCATTTATTTTTTCTCGATTTATGTGCCTCTTGGGTACATGAAATTAAACCTATACTTCTTCTCCTTATCTTGTAGTCCATCTTTTTGTATAGGTTCGAATTAATTTGGGTTCGTTAGCTAGATCATTTTCGAGGCTTAAGAAGAGGGATTTTTGAGGCGTAACTTGTAGAACTGTTCAGGGGCTTGTGAAGGCAAATTAGGTACTAGTAGATTGCAAATAGCAATATAAATATAGAGGGTATATGTGTATCGAAGTGTATACCGTGCCCTACTTTCGTATTTGATTTTTGATTGATGCGATGTGATTGGTTATTGATAAATGTTTATTGCAGCATTTTTTGCTCAATTTTGTAGTACTACTATCATAGTAATTTTTGTAGCATAAATGTTGTACTATCATAACATTTTTTTTCTTGAAGCATGATATTGCTTCCTCAATATTGTATTGTAGAACTCTTTGTGGAATTAATATTGTTACTTCAATATTATTGGAGCATATGTCATTACATGAATATGAGCATGGCATTATTGTTGTTGGCGTTGACATCGTAGCATGGAGGTATTCATGATATTCATTGACTTTACATGTTTGTTTTGTGGAAAATCTTTATTGTAAAGCTCGGGAAAGGTATACTATTCGAGGAATAAAAAGTACACCATTTGTAGAATTCAAATGTATGCTATTTGGGGAGTAAAAGTATCCAATTTATAGCAATGGAAAATATGAATATTGTGAATACATTATCTCATTTTTATTATCATTACCATGGTATAATTTGAGTCATTTTCTATTTTATTTAAGGACGCCAGTATAGGCTTTTAGCAAGTAAAATTTGTAGGTTTTAACCCTTCAGGGAACGGAGATAAGTTTGGAGATATACATCCCCACCGTACGAGTCAGGAAACCTGTGCAAGGAAAGACTTCAACCACTCTAGGTGTTAGTGTACCTTAAAGTTGGGCCTATAATTCACGTTGCACAAGAAGCGTTGATTGTATATGGGCATTGTTGGAGGTCGTAGTTGTAGTCATTGCACATGTTTTTCATACATATATTTTGTTCATAGCATGTACATATATTAAATACCACATAAAGTCTTGTTTATGCTGTTAATTGCCATCTAACTCGTATTTCTTTTCGTAAATTGTTATAAATTCTATGTTGTAGATGTGGAGGCTAGCTTGGACCATGGTCTTTAAGCATGAATTATCTATGATGGCACATGTTAATTTGGAAGGCAAGAGCATGGTGTTGCCCCAAAATTTTTAAAATTCAAATAAATTATTTTTGATATTACAAAAATATGAAAAATATACATTTCTTATCTTATTGTTTTATTAACAATTTTTCTAAGTATGTATTATATTAAGCCCTTCAAAATAAGTTAATATCAAGTGTGAAAGGGATCTAAAAGTTACGACTCGAGGCAATTTAAGAGACAGATTTTTTGTCAGTCCAACGGCATAAACCGATGGACAATCTGACGGACAAATATGTCCAGGGTTACTGTATCCGATGGGTTCCTGACGGATAGCCCATCAATAGACAGAAGTCGGACACCCTACTTAGGAGCATTGGACAGCTACAGACAAGGCAATTTTCAGCTTTTCACTTTTACGGCTTTGTGTCGGATTCTCCAAGGGACAACAAACAACCTCCTTAATGTGCTTGTCTTTGCAAATCTGATAATATATCCTCATTACACTCCATTGATCTATTATAAGCAAGCATATTCAAAAGAGAGAAGCTCTAAACCAAAAAGCTCAAAGTTCCCTTTCAATTGTTCTCATACTTGTATAATCTTTTGATATCAGCTTGTATGGGTTTTATTGAATGAGATTTTCATATTAAACTTTATTGTAATCTTCGAAAGTGTTTTATAAACTTCCGATTTTTTTTCTTGAGTGAGGTTTTGGTTAGTTTGAGAAGGATTGTGCTCGGGTTGTGAGTATGAGCTTAAACTAGAAAACTTGGGTAGCTCAAGGGTTAGGTTTCAAGTAATACCCAATAAACTACTTGGCTTCAGTAACAGTTAGAACCCGTAAGGCTAACCGGTCCTTTAAGGTGTAAAAGTTTACATTTTATACTAAAGGGAACTCAAAGAGTACAATCTTGAAGAGCAGGCGTAGGAGTCGTACTAATTCATTGTTGGGAAAGACTATTGTTGAACCACTATATATCGCGATGTTGTATTTGTTTCTCGCACTTTATTTTTTAGTACTTTTATTATTATTATTACTTACACATTCATTTTACAAATCACATCACATTTTCGAAAAAGAGGAAAATATTTTATGTGGTAATTTTTTAAAGAAAACTAATTCAACCCTCCTTTTAGTTTGCCATTTAGTTCAACATATGGATTATCTATTATGGCATATATTATTCTGGAAGGCGTGGCCTTTTTACGTGTTTATTTTGTTATTTTCAGGTCATAGACAAATTGTTGCTGTAACTTATTCTTTTATTGAGCATGTCACTTGAACTTATATTTGTATAGTATTGGCGCTGGCCTTCCAATTTATTTTTAGCATTGTATCGTTATGTAATAATGTTGAGGATTGTTGTAGCTGCTGTAATACTTGTTGTAGTATATATTCAGTTTTTTTTTTTATATTTTGTCGGGCTTGTGGGAATGTGGAATAATTATATTGTATCTATTTTCATATTCTTTATTGTCGATATTATGATTACTTGGTTACTTTTCTATATTAATATCTCATATCCTCGGGTTTATAGGAATTATGGGCGTGACATGCAACTTATGCTATGATATAGAACTGGTCTACCTATTACTTCGTCATGTTCCTTGATGCAGCTTCCATCTCTATTCCCGCACCTGCCGGTTAATAAACAACAAGTAAATGAGATTAGTTGATGAGTAATATTCTCTACATTAATTAAAATATACAAGTAATGCTGCATAAGTAGCCACAAAATTCACACATTTCCACATCTTACGCACGCACAACTTTTAATTCCAAATGTAATATTATGTTGGGAAACACGCAGGCCAAACTCGAGACTGTATTTCCTCGATACTTTATGCATAAAGATTTTTGAAAAAGGGTGCTCCTCCACACCTGAAGTGACACTTGTGACTTAAACAGAACATGTACCGAATGCACCAGGTTTTCAATTCGAAAAGTGGCCCGCTCAGCCTTTATTTTTGAAAATGCCAAATAGTATAATAGCCATTCGCCAATCACCAGTTCATATTTCCCAGTAAATATTACGAATTTTTACACAAACATGCCACATATTAGCATTTTACTTCACGACAACTCATTTAAATTTCGCAAGCATTTATATCGCATGTATGTCATAGAATTTGCACGACAATGCACACATCAACATAGCACGCAACTTGAATGTTAGCACGCAATAACACACAAATAGTATCAGTTAATTATTGTAGAGCTTATTTCCCATAACTAACCCGTATATTTAGCTTTTACTATGATTATATATGCCTTAACTGGTTTCTTCCTCACTTATATTGCTGGTCCAATAGGATCTCGTCCAACTTATTGTTCTCGAGTCCTGATGTAAGATCGATAACTAGAAAATTTAACACGTAGTTCAATTTTGGCTCTGTCAGTGGAAATCAGTCACTGATATGGACAATTAGTAGACTGATTGTCCTATTCAATCTAAAGGCAGGTGGTTTTCTAGTTAATTCTGATTTAAAATCGTAACATTTCACTTCAAAAACCTTTGAAATGGTCTTTTTGTCTTGCATAGGGTTGCTAGTCAAATATGACCAACGAATTTTGCAAAAACATTGTTATCACTCGAAAACCAACACATGCAACCTTGTTTCTAACTCTGTTTGGTTAAATTAGTCAACTGTTATTCCATATGAGTTGATTGTTTTACCCTGCGTATGAGAAAACAACTAACTTTTAGCATTATATTGGTTTCAAAGTCCATCATTTCTTTAACAAAAGGTTTCAAAACTCGTAGTTGGCCATATACATGGTTATTTCTCAAGGGCACAATCACAACCTTTGCTTATTTTCACCAAAAAAAAAACTATTACTTCCTTAATTTTACACTTGTTTGAGCTCAAAACTTGATAAACGTAGAATTTTCCTTATTAACTGAACAAGGCAGCGGGTTCTTACCTCAATATCACAGTATGGTACGTCAATAATGCTATTACACCATGTGTTCAAGCCGAAACCTTGACCAACTTCGCTACTTGTTCTCAATTCTTTCTTTGATCTCTCCCTCTCTCTCTAATATTTGTGCATAAGTTGTATATGTGTGTAATGAGAATGTTTCTAACATTCTCTGGGTTTTTTTGAAATTGTGGTTGAGTTTTGAGCATGCCACCCCAAAGTGGGACATTTGGCGCATTCTTAAAAACGATCACCGATCAAATCAATCAACTGATTCCAACATCAGTCACCTGTTAACCATATATACCAATTGTTTTGTGTTGCTTGTAGAAAATTCAGGGTGTTACAAAATTTCTAATCCTAAATTTTTGTAGCATACCCCTCTTTTTAGAAGATTGAAATTTTCAAAACTTATTTTTAAAATTGATTTAAAAGCATGAATAATTCCAGTGTACTAAATTTTAAAAGTTGCGCTGGATAGTTTGTGGGGTTTGGTAATTGGTGTTTTTTAATTTATAAAGGCAAAATTATTGCATATTACGTTTTTTAGGAAGATTTAAAATATAATAAATTAATATTTTAATGTAACAAAAAAGTCTAATTTACCCTCATTTATATTCAAAAATATAAATTTATATTTTTGTTATATTTAAATATTAAATTTTTATAATTTAAAGCCTCCGAAAAAAAAATTTGTGCAATAATTTATGGACAGAGGGAGGAATATGTATAAGAACTATGATAAATATTATTGGGATTATTCTTCTAATTAATAATAGATTAAGAAAAAATACCTTTTGAAAATCCGTTTAAGGCTGCTTCTAAAATCGCCCATAAGAAAGCTAAATATGAGTTTGGAAAGCATGTGTTTTTATATTTAACAAACAGCACAATCAATCATTTTTATGGGGGAAAAAAAAAAAGCAGAAGCAATACCCAAACGGTAATCCCAAATTGGGCCTGAGTAATGCATACACTAATTCAATGGTGGTAGTCCCAAAATTAAATGTACAAGATTTACTAGTTTAGAGTCCCATTTGGGAGCAATGGTATGGTTGACCTTGTATTAGGAGAAAATTTCTGGTTTAGTGATGGGAATGATACGTGTACGAGCAGTGGTTTCTTGTGCATCGGTTGATTATTGGAATTTCCAAGCTCGACTTTAGCTGATGAACTTTAATCAAGATCGAATTCGAGCTCAAAACATTGGGCTCAAGTTCGACTCCAAGGATTGTACTCATACGAACTCGGCTTAAAATACACTTTTGGTGCGAGAGAAAATGGATGTTGGATCAATGGAAAATTAATGCCTACTTGTTATACTTAATATTATTCTTTGCTTTTTACTTACATTTATTTTGGGTGTTGTTTGAGAAGGTAGTTTATGAAACTAATCAGGACTAGGATAAGAAACCTCAAGCGGATATGATACAATTTGGATATTGCAATTACTTGGTACTGCTAGTCAAAGAATAGTTTCCTCGCATTGCCGGTTAACTAATTTTGCATGCTTGTATGTATGATATATTTGCGTAAGGCATGGGTTACACATGAATATATGTTCGTATATTATGCATCTACACCTATTTATGAATACAAAACTGGATATTGGTGGTGTACTATCATATATGAAGCAGAAGTACGAGACTATCTATTTATTTAGGATTTGGTTGCATTTTTTAAGCAAAAAATTTTGTTTTTTCTGCCTAAGGAAAACGTTGGATGAACCCAACTTAATGTTTCCAACTTATTTGGACGAATATAGCAAATAAGTTCAAGTCAAAAGTTACATCATCAAATACAATTCCATTTTTGAGCAACAAAACAGAAAGGAATGAGCTTAAAAATTGCAACCAAATAAAAATTAAGCTACGCTCCTATTTTTCAACCTTTTTATTATGTTATGATGAATTTTGCAAAATTGTCTAGTTACTTGCAGAGTTCTGTTAACTATATTTGTGGTTAAATGTATAAATAAAGTTTGTAAAATGATATATATATTTGTTTGTTCAAGTACTGTATAGCTTCTCCGGTTATTTGGTATTACTAAACATAAACATTTACATATATAACAATCCCTGATTTTGACGTACGCAGCCCCACAGTTACTGGCATCACCACAAAATTTGATTATGTGACTCACTCTTACTTAAACTAAGTTTTGGAATTTCCAGAACAACTTATAGCAAGATTTATATAGATAAATGAATCTTTTACTTTAAAATAGGAGCATTGGAAATTATTGGGTTCCACAGTTGATGCGCATTGTTAAAAAGCAAATCATATACGATTGATTGTGATGAATTTAAAAGTATGAGTTTAAAATCGAAAATAATAATTCAATACTAAACTATTCAAAATTTCAAAGTGTCTCTATGGCCGCAAACTCGTAGAAAGTGTACGCACTACTTTTCAATTTATTCCATTAACCAACAAAATTTGTTGTATAAATAAATGTATGTGTAATAATGAAAAATGAAGTTTGCTCCTGATATTTTGATAAAGTAAGGCCATATAAATAAAAAGTTTATTAATTTTGATATATAGTAAACTAGGGGGACTAAATTGTAATAAAACCGAAAGTGGATGGAAAAGTTAATTATTTTTCCCTTTCTTTCCCTCCATTTAACTTAGGCTCAATTATTTTTATGTTAACAGAGAGAACGCAGAAAATGGGAGAGAGGAGAACAATAAATTTCAACTCAAAATCTTAACGATCCGAAAGGAGGAGAACTCCGATAGATGAACTAATCGCAAATTTGGAATCCTCGTCTCATCCTCATCGTTTTGAGGTAAGTCTCGACCCCTAACTCTTGCGGGTATTCATTATTACTTTAATCCTAAATCATCAAAACTCATAAAATTAGTTAATCGGTGATTAGATAATCGTTAATAAAGAGCTATTGTGGTTAATTTTCGTGTAGGAGTTGTGCGAGCACGAGGTGTTTGGGTAATGGTGCTAGGACTCGTATCCAAAGATTCTCGGGATAAACTTGCTAATTCTAATGAGGTACATTACGGATTGGAGTCATAAGCTATTGATTTTATTTTACAAATTTTGGATTAAGATTGTGGAAGTTGTCAATGTAAAAAATTGGGTTTTCTAGGTTTTCTGTTCGCCTATCGCGAACTTTTGACCGTTCGAACGGTGCGTAGTGACTATTCGAACGGCATCACCATTGGAATGGTAGTAAGTCCCCATTCAAACGGTCAGACCGTTTGAACGATGGAGATAGGCCATTTGAATGGTTCATGGCAGAAAAGAATGAATTTTTCTTAAGTGCTAGAATTGATTGGTAATCACTTTATGGGACATATATATGATTCCAAATAGACATGATATAAGTATGAAGATAGACTTTGGAATTGTTAAAAGTATAAGTTGTTAAAGGTAACTTAAACATTGACACAATGGGTTAGGTTATGATGAATATGGTATATGGTAGGCCTTAGAAGTTGGAGATCCAAGGTTTGATACGGTGTGGTATATGGGAGACCTTGGAAGCTAGATATCCAAGGTTGGTTGCAACAAGTCGAGTAGGCCTTCGAGGTTAGTACGCCTTTAGGCACAACTTGGGATGGTAGTCTATGAGAGGGATATAGATACTTGCTGGCAAGTGATATAATTGATGGCCTCGAAAGTTTAGATGTCTGAGTGTGACCCGGTCCTACAGGAATCCTTTCACTTGCAGTATCTTTACGCATAAAGTTTCAGAATGATAGGTAGTTCGAGTGGGAGGAAAGATATCCTAGTAAGTTGTATGATTTATGTTGTGACAATACATATATTACTTGTACAGTTTCATACATGTTGAGATGGGACAATGTTAGATTAATATAATTCATGCATTTTACTCCAATTGCATTTTGTTATATATATATATATTGTCATTATTTCAATAGACTAGACATCATTCTAACTAGTGCCAGCTTGGTAGATTTTTTCCATTATTATTTTTGCATAAAAACACCAACCAAAACCAGGAATTGAGAGTCAAGAGAATTGAGTTAAGACAGATCGAAACTCACTCGAGAATGGTCTCGCCTTTTTGTTTTAGTCTTTCTCCTTTTGTTATTACATTTCAGACAGTTGTAAGCTACTGGCCATAATGTAAGTTCTTTATGTAAGGCCAGAAAATATAATAATAAGGCCGGTTTGAGTTACTATTTGATGTACTTTGGAATGATTTCATTTAATAAAGATTGATAGTTAGTGTTTCATATTGATGTTTGATATGGTTGGTATATAGTGACGTACTCAAGCTTGTCTAGAGAACCTGGGCATTATAGTTGGTATCAGAGCTTAAGATTTATGACCACCTTGGGAGCTATAGGTTAATGGGTCTATCAACTAGGAAGTCTCAAGTGAGTTGCATCTAGGAAGTTGGGTAGGCATCTAGGAAACCTCAATCTATATCGCATTACTTTTATATACATGCTTTACATTTTAAAACCTAGTAACTTATAGTGACCGATGTCGACACTTAGCTTTATATTAGATAGACAGGGAATGCCCTGTAGGTCCAACATAGATCTTTGATAGTGAACGAGCCCAATGATAAGTTGTTTGGGATTTGTACACATATAGCTTTTCTTATTCTATATAATATGCACATGCGATTGACTTATCTGAAATTTCTTTTGATCCTATAGATGGCTTAAAGAAGATATGGGGGAAGCGAATGTGGAGGTCGTTGCGGACAGGGTAGTCATGGAGGTCGTAGTGGAGAACAAGCTAATCCTCCCCATGCTGCACATGCTTACCCCAAAGATAAGGTTGTGGGAGTCCAGGGGAGATTCTAGTAGCCTCTGCCCTAGTAGCAAGAGCAGCTGGGGTCACTCCGGCACATACTCTGTTAGACCTATAGTAGCTAGCCACTATAATGGCCCAACGGACTTTATAGGCGGTTAAGGTAACATTAGAGACAATAGGTATTTAGTACCCTAGCAATTAGACAGTTGGGGCTGAGGCTATACGAGTACAAAAGGAGATTGACAGGTCTGACACTCCTATTTTCAGTAGGGGTATAGATGCAGAAGGGGAAGACACTTGGATGCCCAATATAGAGCATGACTTCCGTATGTTGGGTTTGACAGATAAGTTGGTTATGACAAGGATAGCAACACGGTTCTTACAGGATGGGGTAGTTGAGTGATGGAAGGGATTCGCAGAGCTTCACAATATTGGGGAGCTCACATGGGAGAGGTTCAAGGATATTTTCTTGAACCGATAATGCTCGCAAACTTATCAAAATGGGAAGATACATGTTTCTCTGAAACTTATTCAGGGCCCTCATTTAGTAATACAGTATTCCATAGAGTTTATGAATTTGGCAAAATATGCCAAGGCTTATGTACCCACAGAGGCAGAGAGGGTGAAGAATTTTGTGATGGAATTGCGACCTCGTATTTGTTGCTTATAACAACAGTAAACCAACTACTTGTGATGAGGTAGTGCAGAGGGCCGACGAACAAGAGGACATTAATTTTCAGGAGAGGCGTTTATATGATAAGAAGAGGGATTGGGATTCAGAATAGGGCCAGGGATTGCAAATTTGAGAACATAATCACAATCAGGGTAGTATAAAGATGGGCCGAGATGACATAGTAATATTCTCATCGGGACAATCAGGACAAAGGTCTTTCACCAATGGGACAGGGTCAACTAATACAGGTCGGAAGATGTGTCATAGGTGCAAGGAGGAAGGACAACTTGTTGCATACCACCCTACTATTAGATGCAACAACTGTGAGGAGATGGGGTATATGCAGAGGGTTTATCCGATGGAGACTGCACAAAGTCAAACCGCTCATCCTGCACCATCGTGCAACAGACCGTATCAGTTTTATCAGGGCTAATACCATGTCATAGTAGCCAACATAGAGGCAGGAATTGAGCTACCACATTTACTTCTATATCAGTTGTACCGATGCGCTTATATGCACTTTAGAAGGTCCCTGCCACTCCAGTAGAGGCGTCCATCATCTAAGGTATACTATTATTACATTCATTATGTATGCATGTTCTGTTTGATATGGGTGTGTCCCATTTATTTATCTTTGAGGGTATAGTTTGGTCATTGTGGTTAGAGCTAAAGAGTCTAGATTCTCGTAGTTTAGTTGAAACTTCTTTAAGCATGAGTATAGTTCCAAGGTTCCTATGCCGACGTTCTATTCTTATTTCTGGTCACAAATTCGAGTGTGATCTCATTGTTTTGGACATATTTGGATCCGATGTCATCCTAAGTATGGATTGGTTGTTGGCCAATCGTGTTATGATCAAGTATGGCCATCGTTCAGGTTACACTATGTCCTGAGGAGGGAGTGGTAGTTTGGTATATTGGTGACCGAGACATTCTGCGTATTTTTGCAGAATCAGCAAGGGACACCCTTAGTTGTATTATGGTGAGTCTTTCTATTGCAGAGGTTGTGGTGGTACATCCTGAGTTACCCTTAGTTGTTTGTGATTTTTCTGGGTATTTCTGGAGGATCTTAGTGGATTGCCACCACTTCGTGAGGTGGAGTTTGCTTTAAACTTCATTCCTAGTACTAGTCCCATATATATGATACCTTTCCGTTTGGCTACTGCTAAGATAGAGGAGGTAAGGAAGCAAATTGATAATTTGCAGAGTAAGTATTTCATATGAGTGAGCACCTCACCATGGAGTGCACCGATACTATTTGTACATAAGAATGATGGGTCAATGAGGATATGTATCGACTACCGAAAGTTGAATTGGGTGACGATTAAGAACAAGTATTCGTTGCCAAGGATAGATGATTTATTTGACCAATTGAAGGGGTCAAGCTACTTCTTAAAAATTGATCATCGTTCGAGTTATCATCAATTGAGAATTCAGGAGGAGGATATTGAGAAGACTACTTTTGGAACTCGATTTTGGCATTTCAAATTTCTAGTTATGCCCTTTTGTATGACGAATGCTAGTACAATATTTATGGATATAATAAACATGGTATTTCGGGAGTACTTGGATCGATTTGTTATAGAATTTATAGATGATATCCTAGTGTACTAGAGGACTTAGGGAGAATACCAGGAGTATATTGGGATTGTATTGTCAACTTTACAGGAACATCAGTTGTATACGAAGTTGTCGAAATGTGAATTCTGACTTTAGAAAGTGAATTTTTAGGGCATGTTGTGGAAGCCAAGTAATGGATCTGTCGAAGGTTGAGGCAGTGTCAAACTGGGAGCGACCTAAGAATGTATTTGATATTCATAATTTCTTGAGGCTAGCAAATTGTTATAGGAGATTTATGAAGGATCTCTCTACTATAGTATCCCCTATGACACGCCTTACATGCAAAGGGGTCAAGTTCAAGTCAGACACCAAGTGTGAGGAGTCGTTTACGAAGCTAAAAGAGTTGTTGATTATAGCTCCAGTGTTGATCATTCTGGGAAGAGGAATGGGGTATATGGTATATTGTGATGCATCAAACAAAGGTATAGGATGTGTACTGATGCAGACAGAGAGGATAGTCACGTATGTTTTACTACAACTGAAGGTACATGAGCATAATTATCCATCTTACGATTTAAAGTTAGGGGCCGTTGTGTTTGCATTTACGATTTGGAGGCATTATCCGTATGGGGAGAAGTTTGAGGTCTTTTTCGATCATAAGAGCCTCAAGTACATCATCACGTAGCGAGAATTGAATATGAAGCTGAGCCTATGGATAGAGTATCTAGAACAGTATAACTTTGCTCTCTAGTACCATCCGGGAAAGGCGAATGCGCTGACAGATACATTGAGTTGCAAGATTCGGTATACATCGGCATGTCTTATATATGATGAGTGGGATGCCGTGAAGATGTTTAGTGAGACCAGATTGAAGTTTATTGATAGTGGGTTTATTGATGGTGGGAAATGACTCGGCCTGAGTGTTATACTTGTACAACCCGAATTGATAGACAGAGTTATTGAATCTCAATGGGGTAATGCATGGTCAGAGAAGTTCGTCGTTAGAGCACAGAGTGGGAAATTCTGAGTTTGGATAGTTAATGACAGTAAGGAATTGAGATACTGAGGTCTATTACATGTGTCGAAGTTGATGAGAGAAGCGGTCTTGAGAGAATTGCACCAGATGCAATTAGCGGTGTATCCAGGTGGGAACAAGATATATCATGATTTGGGTTGCATATATTGGTTCCAAGTTTGAAGAGGGACATCACTCAATTCGTGACACGGTGTTTGACATGTCAACGGGTCAAGGGGGATAGAAAGAAGATGGGCGGTTAGATGCAACCACTAAGGTCGAGGGAAAGGAAGGAACCATTTGGATGATTGTTGATAGATTAACAAAGTCTACCCATTTCTTACCAATCAAAAAGAAAGATGGAGCAGAGGTGCTGGCGAGAATGTATGTAAAGGAGATCCTTTGGTTACATAGTGCACCTTATACCATTAT